>SJYX01015307.1:315968-379436 GCA_006410675.1 Oreotragus oreotragus | reverse complement strand
TTTCTCCACTGATCTCCAGTAGCATATTGGGCACCTAACGACCTGGGGAGATTCTCTTTTGATATCCTATCATTTTGCCTTTTCATACTGTTCATGGGGTTCTCAAGGCAAGAATACTGAAGTGGCTTGCCATTCCCTTCTCCAGTGGACCACGTTCTGTCAGACCTCTCCACCATGACCTGCCCACCTTGGGTTGCTCTGCAGGCATGGCTTGGTTTCATTGAGTTAGACAAGGCCCTGGTCCTAGTGTGATTAGATTGACTAGTTTTCTGTGAGTATGGTTTCAGTGTGTCTGCCCTCCGATGCCCTCTTGCAACACCTACCATCTTACTTGGGTTTCTCTTACCTTGGGCATGGGTTGTCTCTTCACGGCCGCTCCATAGCACAGTCGCTGCTCCTTACCGTGGACGAGGGGTATCTCCTTACCGCCGCAGTTCCTGATCTTCAAGGTGGGACAGCTCCTCTAGGCCCTCGGGCTCAGGGTGGCTCCTCCGCATCACCACCCCTGGCCTCGGGCGCGAGGTGGCTTCTCCCGGCCGCCCCTAACCTCGGACGTGGGGTGTCTCTTCCTGGCCGCCCCTGACCTCAGACATGGGGTAGCTCCTCCCGGCTGCTGCCCTGACCTCAGACGCGGGGTGTCTCCTCCCGGCCGCCACTGACCTCGGATGATAGAGGCATTAAAGTTCAGAAAGCCCAAGGTCAAAGCAAGTGAAGGAGGAAGCTGGTAGCAGTTCACTGAATAAGGATGACCTCTCATCTGACGTGAGTGGAAGGGATCACAGCTATTTTCCCAAAGACTGACACATAGGAGTTCTAAGATCATGGCTACTCCATCAAGTGGTTACTCAATAGCTCCACTGAAAATTACTAATAATATCATTTAAAATAAGTAGTTCAAAAATAAAATTGGTAGATCAAAATCCTTATCACTGGTTCTTTTCTTCATAGAAATTTTTGTACACCACATGGGCAATTTCCTCAAATTTCAACTTTCTAACTCAGTATTATATATATTTTTAATTTATTTTAATTGGAAGTTAATTACTTTACAATATTGTATTGGTTTTGCCATACATCAACATGAATCCACCACAGGTATACACATATTCCCCATCTTGAACTCCCCTCCCTCCTCCCTGCCCATACCATCCCTCTGGGTCATCTCAGTATTATATATTTTATGGAATTCTTGGTTTGAAGTGATAAGGTTGTCCTAGTTTTTTCCTTTTATTAAAAAAAAATTTTAGACATTATTCCTACACTTCTTGCTTAACATGGTGTATATATTTACTGGTTTGGCAGAAAAATAAAAAAAAAACTGAAAAAATAAAATAAAACTCACAAGCAACCAAAAAAAAAAAAAAATTAGCTTCTCTCTCCAAATGAATCATCTAAAACAAATCAGTTCTTTAAACCCGTTTGAAGAGTAAAGTGTCAATTTTGTCATAAATATCTGGCAATTCTATTTATTCCCTCAGTAATTTTGCATTTTTCCTAAATTCAATTCCTATCAGTATTGCCTAGCTTATATCTCTAGCTATTTTACCAAAATATTTTTGTTAAACATACAGATAGTTCTTTATTCTGATTTTTACTTATCATATTTTTTAATTTAAATTTATTTATTTTAATTGGAGGCTGATTACTTTACAATATTCTATTGGTTCTGCTACACATCAGCATGAATCCGTCACGGGGGTACACATGTTTCCCATCCTGAACCTCTCTCCCACATCCCTCCCTATACCATCCCTCCAGGTCATCCCAGTGCACCAGCCCCAAGGACTCTGTATCGAACCTCGACTGGTGATTCATTTCTTATATGATATTATACATGTTTCCATGCCATTCCCCCAAATCATCCTACCCTCTCCCTCTCCAACAGAGTCCAAAAGACTGTTCTATACACCTGTGTCTCTTTTGCTGTCTTGCATACAGGGTTATCATTACCATCTTTCTAAATTCCATATATATGCGTTAGTATACTGTATTGGTGTTTTTCTTTCTGGTTTACTTCATTCTGTATAATAGGCTCCAGTTTCATCCACCTCCTTAGAACTGATTCAAATGTATTCTTTTTAATGGCTGAGTAATACTCCACTGTGTATATGTACCACAGCTTTCTTATCCATTCGTCTGCTGATGGACATTTAGGTTGCTTCCATGTCCTGGCTATTATAAACAGTGCTGCGATGAACACTGGGGTACATGTGTCTCTTTCAATTCTGGTTTCCTTGGTGTATATGTCCAGCAGTGGGATTGCTGGGTCATACGGCAGTTCTATTTCCAGTTTTTTAAGGAATCTCCACACTGTTCTCCATAGTGGCTGTACTAGTTTGCATTCCCACCAACAGTGTAAGAGGGTTCCCTTTTCTCCACACTGTCTCCAGCATTTATTGCTTGTAGACTTTTGGATCGCAGCCATTCTGACTGGCGTGAAATGTTACCTCATTGTGGCTTTGATTTGCATTTCTCTGATAACGAGTGATGTTGATCATCTTTTCATGTGTTTGTTAGCCATCTGTATGTCTCCTTTGGAGAAATGTCTATTTAGTTCTTTGGCCCATTTTTTTATTGGGTTGTTCATTTTTATGGAATTGAGCTGCTAGAGTTGCTTGTATATTTTTGAGATTAGTTGTTTGTCAGTTGCTTCATTTGCTATTATTTTCTCCCATTCTGAAGGCTGTCTTTTCACCTTGCTTATAGTTTCCTTTGTTATGCAGAAGCTTTTAATTTTAATTAGGTCCCAAATTTTTTAATTCACATTTGTTATTGCTTTAGAAATTCTCTGAAACTCCTCTGCACACTGTATTGTAATCATTTAACAGGGGGCACAATAATAAAGAATCTGCCTGCCAATGCAGGAGACATAGATTTGACTCCAAGTCAGAAAGATCCCCTGGAGAAGGAAATGGCAACCTACTCCAGTATTCTTGCCTGGAGAATCCCATGGACAGAGGAGCCTGGCAGGCTACAGTCCATGAGGTTGCAAAAGAGTCAGACATGACTTAGCAACTAAACAAAAAAATAAAATAATTAAAAAAAAAAAAAACCAACTTGAGGCTATGGGGAAAACAATGAAAAACCTCACTGAAGATTTAGGGACAATCTATGCCCAAGTTTTCAGATTTTTGTCATTAAGGCACAAACAAATGAAGAAAAATGAGAGTGACAGGCAAGGGGTCCCTTGACTGAAGGGCAGGCCAACAACTGGGTACCCTAGAGATGGCATTGCTGCCAGCCTGGGCACAGAATCTTACACCTGACATTTGTGAAAGAGTCAGGAGTTGAAAATTGAGTATAAATCCTGATCTATATAAATCCCAAGATGGCAGAGGTAAATTCTACACCTTATATGTTTAATGTAATTTTAAAAGTAAGTTTTCTACACAAAAATAAGCACAGAGATGTTTATAGCAGCTTTATTTGTGATTGCCTAAACTTGGAAGAAACCAAGATGGCCTTTGGTAACTGAACGGATAAATAAACTGTAGCACATCAGACAATGGAATATTATTTAGCAGTAAAAAGAAATGAGCTGTTAAGTCATGAAAAGACATGGAAGAAACTTAAATGCACTTACTAAATGTAAGAAGCCAATATGAAAAGGCTGTACACTGTCTGGTTCTAACTATAGGACATTCTGGAAAAGGCAAAAAACATGGATACAGAAAAGGATCGACAGTTGCTAGGGAAAAGAGGGGTGAGTATGTCGAGCACAGAGGAGTTTAGAACAGTGCAGCTACTCTGTATGATACGAAAAGAGTAGATGGCTGTCATAATACACTTGTCCAAATCCACGTGCGATGCCACGAGTGAACCCTGGGCTTCTCTGGTGGCTCAGTGGTGAAGAGTCTGCCTGCCAGGCAGGAGACATGAGTTCAATCCCTGGTCCAGGAAGATCTCATATGCCACAGAGCCACTAAGCCCATAAACCACAAGTACGGAGCCTGTGCCCTGAGTCTTCCAGCTGTAACTCCCGAGCCCATGCGCTACAGCTACTGAAGTCTGCACACCCTGGTGCCCATGCTCCATGGCAAGAGAAGCCCCCACCATGAGAAGCCCGAGGACCGCAATAAAAAGTAGCCCCTGCTCACCACAATTAGAGAAAGCCCGCACCGCAATGAAGACCCAGGACAGCTATGAATAAACCAAATTATTTTAAGAAAAAGAGTGAACCCTGACATAAAACATAGACTTTGGGTGACAATGAGGTGTCAGTGCAGGTTCATCGATTGTAATGAAAGCACCACCGTGGTGTGGGACATTTTAATTTAAATTTATTTATTTTAATTGGAGGCTGATTACTTTACAATATTCTATTGGTTCTGCTACACATCAGCATGAATCCGTCACGGGGGTACACATGTTTCCCATCCTGAACCTCTCTCCCACATCCCTCCCTATACCATCCCTCCAGGTCATCCCAGTGCACCAGCCCCAAGGACTCTGTATCGAACCTCGACTGGTGATTCATTTCTTATATGATATTATACATGTTTCCATGCCATTCCCCCAAATCATCCTACCCTCTCCCTCTCCAACAGAGTCCAAAAGACTGTTCTATACACCTGTGTCTCTTTTGCTGTCTTGCATACAGGGTTATCATTACCATCTTTCTAAATTCCATATATATGCGTTAGTATACTGTATTGGTGTTTTTCTTTCTGGTTTACTTCATTCTGTATAATAGGCTCCAGTTTCATCCACCTCCTTAGAACTGATTCAAATGTATTCTTTTTAATGGCTGAGTAATACTCCACTGTGTATATGTACCACAGCTTTCTTATCCATTCGTCTGCTGATGGACATTTAGGTTGCTTCCATGTCCTGGCTATTATAAACAGTGCTGCGATGAACACTGGGGTACATGTGTCTCTTTCAATTCTGGTTTCCTTGGTGTATATGTCCAGCAGTGGGATTGCTGGGTCATACGGCAGTTCTATTTCCAGTTTTTTAAGGAATCTCCACACTGTTCTCCATAGTGGCTGTACTAGTTTGCATTCCCACCAACAGTGTAAGAGGGTTCCCTTTTCTCCACACTGTCTCCAGCATTTATTGCTTGTAGACTTTTGGATCGCAGCCATTCTGACTGGCGTGAAATGTTACCTCATTGTGGCTTTGATTTGCATTTCTCTGATAACGAGTGATGTTGATCATCTTTTCATGTGTTTGTTAGCCATCTGTATGTCTCCTTTGGAGAAATGTCTATTTAGTTCTTTGGCCCATTTTTTTATTGGGTTGTTCATTTTTATGGAATTGAGCTGCTAGAGTTGCTTGTATATTTTTGAGATTAGTTGTTTGTCAGTTGCTTCATTTGCTATTATTTTCTCCCATTCTGAAGGCTGTCTTTTCACCTTGCTTATAGTTTCCTTTGTTATGCAGAAGCTTTTAATTTTAATTAGGTCCCAAATTTTTTAATTCACATTTGTTATTGCTTTAGAAATTCTCTGAAACTCCTCTGCACACTGTATTGTAATCATTTAACAGGGGGCACAATAATAAAGAATCTGCCTGCCAATGCAGGAGACATAGATTTGACTCCAAGTCAGAAAGATCCCCTGGAGAAGGAAATGGCAACCTACTCCAGTATTCTTGCCTGGAGAATCCCATGGACAGAGGAGCCTGGCAGGCTACAGTCCATGAGGTTGCAAAAGAGTCAGACATGACTTAGCAACTAAACAAAAAAATAAAATAATTAAAAAAAAAAAAAACCAACTTGAGGCTATGGGGAAAACAATGAAAAACCTCACTGAAGATTTAGGGACAATCTATGCCCAAGTTTTCAGATTTTTGTCATTAAGGCACAAACAAATGAAGAAAAATGAGAGTGACAGGCAAGGGGTCCCTTGACTGAAGGGCAGGCCAACAACTGGGTACCCTAGAGATGGCATTGCTGCCAGCCTGGGCACAGAATCTTACACCTGACATTTGTGAAAGAGTCAGGAGTTGAAAATTGAGTATAAATCCTGATCTATATAAATCCCAAGATGGCAGAGGTAAATTCTACACCTTATATGTTTAATGTAATTTTAAAAGTAAGTTTTCTACACAAAAATAAGCACAGAGATGTTTATAGCAGCTTTATTTGTGATTGCCTAAACTTGGAAGAAACCAAGATGGCCTTTGGTAACTGAACGGATAAATAAACTGTAGCACATCAGACAATGGAATATTATTTAGCAGTAAAAAGAAATGAGCTGTTAAGTCATGAAAAGACATGGAAGAAACTTAAATGCACTTACTAAATGTAAGAAGCCAATATGAAAAGGCTGTACACTGTCTGGTTCTAACTATAGGACATTCTGGAAAAGGCAAAAAACATGGATACAGAAAAGGATCGACAGTTGCTAGGGAAAAGAGGGGTGAGTATGTCGAGCACAGAGGAGTTTAGAACAGTGCAGCTACTCTGTATGATACAAAAAGAGTAGATGGCTGTCATAATACACTTGTCCAAATCCACGTGCGATGCCACGAGTGAACCCTGGGCTTCTCTGGTGGCTCAGTGGTGAAGAGTCTGCCTGCCAGGCAAGAGACATGAGTTCAATCCCTGGTCCAGGAAGATCTCATATGCCACAGAGCCTCTAAGCCCATAAACCACAAGTACGGAGCCTGTGCCCTGAGTCTTCCAGCTGTAACTCCCGAGCCCATGCGCTACAGCTACTGAAGTCTGCACACCCTGGTGCCCATGCTCCATGGCAAGAGAAGCCCCCACCATGAGAAGCCCGAGGACCGCAATAAAAAGTAGCCCCTGCTCACCACAATTAGAGAAAGCCCGCACCGCAATGAAGACCCAGGACAGCTATGAATAAACCAAATTATTTTAAGAAAAAGAGTGAACCCCGACATAAAACATAGACTTTGGGTGACAATGAGGTGTCAGTGCAGGTTCATCGATTGTAATGAAAGCACCACCGTGGTGTGGGACACTGGTGATGGAGGAGGCTATGTGTGGGTGGAGTCAAGGTTATTTGGGAAATCTCTGCACCTCCTCCTCCGTTTGTCTGTGATCTTATAACTTCTCTTGAAAAAAACAAAACCTAGTTTTTGTTTTTGTTTTTTAAAGAAAACCTTGAAAATCTTTATTAATAATAATAACAGCTACCACTGATGTTTAATCAGTACCAGACATTACTGTTAAGTCCTTTATATGTGTCGATGCGCTTAACCCTCAAAACAGCCCTATGCAGTTGTCACTAGTATGACGTGCACTTGACCGATAAAGGGGGGAGATGCAGAACAGCTCAGTCGCTGGCACAGAGTGGCAGGGTTGGAGTTTTCACAACAAGGTGGTCAAGACCTCAGTTTCTTCCACTGCCTCCAAAGCTCTCCGTTTTAACCCTCACATCTGAACAGCAGTTGTGATATGAAAGGGAAGGAGGGAATCACTCAAAGCCTGGACTTGAAGAGTGTTTCCTGGGCAACAACAAGGACACCTCCCAGCTGTGGCTGCACTTTGACCTTTGCTGGGGCTCTGACCCCTCGCCCCACATCTGTCCGGCCATGCCAGGGTCACTGCCAGTGAGCTGCTTGAGAGACTCTGCACCAATGCCCAGGGAGCTCCTGGGACGTGTGTGCGGGTCCTCACCCCGGCAGAAGGATCTGATTGAAGCCGTGCCGTGCACCAGGAGCTCACAGGGATTTCATGGTCACATCTTCCGACGTGGGCAAAGGGCAGCATTGTTTGTTTTCATGAGAACTGAGCTGGAGAAGCAGGAGGTGTTTCCAATGAAGGCCCACCTGTATCATGTTAAGGACACAGAGGAACCATGGCTTTGAACTTCAGCACTGATGACTGTCTTTCATTCAGTAATGGAAAAGCAGCCTGTGAGTGTCTTATTTAGGGTTCACAGCAGACATACCTAACGTGCTGGCTCTGGGCTGACTTTGCTGTGCCAGGGGTCCATCACTTCGGCACAGGGGGCTGCTCTGTTTTCAAAACCAAGAGCCCCGTGACTGCTTCTCCCCAAGTGACCATGCACCCTGCAGCCCAGCTTGCTTCTTTGCAGAACATGCCCAGGCTGGATGCCCTCTTCTGCCTGCCTGGCACCACCCTCCCTCTGCCCCAGAGGGTTAATAGGAAGGAAGCCCTCATCCTGCCTTGCTTCCTCCCAGGGCAGCCTCAGAAATGTGGAGGTGATATCTAAGGGCTTCCCTGAGGAAGAGCTGTCCAGGGCCAGATGGAAGGAGCACAAGGGTCTAGACGCAGAAGCTCCTCTGTGTCCTACGAGCACCTCCTCCCTCCCTGCACCACGCTTCTTGCATCTGCTTTCCTGACACATAGCAGGCTCCAAAGTCTTCCTAACAAAAGCAAGCAAGTGAAACACACTTATATCACCTTAGGGTTGGGTCCTTTCCCAAGGAATTGATAACCCAGATGACACTTCAATGATGTGAACTGACGGCTTCAACCTCATGTCTTTCTCTCCTATAGGCATCTCTGGTATAAACAGACAGCTGAGACCAGCAAGGTTTAACCCAACCAAGGGCTTTGCCGACGGTGGGATTTCTAGCACAATGACCTTAAACTGCTGTTTGGTGTCATGCCTGTCTGTCCCATCCAGTCCCCCTGAAGGCCAGATCCCCTGAGATCATGGGCTAAGTCCTACAAGTTTAAAGGGTCCTGCACTGTGTCAGATCTGTGAGAGCTGCCTCATTCTCTGGGTCACCTCTGTGTAAGTTACCAAGTCACAGTGGCTGGAACAAGTTTGAGTCCCCAGTCCTTACAGTGACAGCTTTGCCATCTGTTCTTGCCTAGAGAATCCCATGGACAGGGGAGTCCTGTGGGCTACAGTCCATGGGGTCACAAAGAGTCAGACACGACTGAAATGACTTAGCATGCAATCATGCACGCAAAGTGGGATGCAGAACAAATTTTTCCAAAGACACCAGGAGTGCGGCGGTCTTCACAGCTGCTCTAGACACCCCTGTCAGCTCTCCTCTCACAGCACTAACTCTCTGAGGTCAGGTCTGTATCCAGTCCATGTTTGTATCTGCGATGCCCAGCTCAGGACCTGGCACAGCGTCACCAAAAGGCAGAAAAAAGAAAAAACAATAAACAAGTGATTGTGGGAAACCACGTGAAGAAATAGACCATATCGTGGGCTTCACGAGTTTGGGGAGGCCAGCCTGGTGCGTGAAAGTTGCTCAGTCGTGTCTGACTCTTTGTGACCTGTGGACTAGTCCATGGAGTTCTCCAGGCCAGAATACTGGAGTGGGGAGCCTTTCCCTTCTCCAGGGATCTTTCCAACCCAGGGATCAAACCCGGGTCTCCCATAAACAAGGGAAGTCCACTGTTAAACCAGAAGCAGAAAGAAAGGAAGATTAAAAATGACACAAGAAAGTGAAAATATGTCTGTACATAAATACACAAGTATGCAGCAATATAGGAAAGAAAACATACTAGGTTAGGAAGGTAGATTGGTGGGGGGCAAAGGGTGAGGGGCAGAGAGAAAAAAGAGCCAAAGATAAAAAAAGAATTATAAGAAAAACTCTAGTATTTATAATAGAGCCACATATATGTACCTAAGTAAAACTAGAAGAGGGGAATGATAATTCTCTGAAACAATCCAAATAAGAAATCAGGTTTAATACAAGTGAGGAGATGAGCTGAATGCTCTCAAACACACAGGCAAAGAAATGAGACCTGAAGCCAGGAACCCCCAGGGCACCTTCATGGCAACATCCAGGCCTGGGGGCTCACTACATGAGCCAGGACTCCCAGACTGTAGGTTCTCCAGGCTCCAGGCTTCCCACCAGCATGTCCAACTCCAGCCGAGGACGGGTCCAAATAAAATGGTTCACACAGCTATGCCTGCATCATGTGAGCTGAACTAATATCAACAATTACATCATGAAAAATGTGTTTACCTTGGTTTCCCGCCACAGAAAATGGGTCCAAAATGATGTTGAACATACGCCTTTCATTCCTGCTTCTCTCAGAAGGACAAATAATTTAACAGGTGGAACTCAGAATTCCACGGTTCTTTTTTTCTTCTTCCTTTTTAAAATTGTACTGTGGAGTATTAAACATTCCACTTTTGGTCAACATAATCTGGAACCCTTCTCAGCAGACCTCAGCAAGCTCTATTTATTTTGCAAAAGCCCTCTTAATGCTCACACGAGCAGCGAGTTGGAAAGGCCTGGCGAGTCCAATCAGACTCTGCTCTCGCCTGTTATCAGTACAATATGTTGCTTCAACAGAGAGACCAAATTCTCTGACTAACTCCTCCAAGAATTGATCCAGACAGCGCAAAGAGAGGAAATCCATTTGACTTTAACAAGGCAATTGGTCCAGACTTCATACAATATCATTTCAGTCTAGAATTTTCAACATCACTGCCAAAAACATCAAACAGAAACACGACAGGACTTCCACCCAGTTTGCACTCTCCAAAGAACGGTCATCTTGTTCCAAACCCTGGGCAGCAAGAAAGAACTTACAGGGAGATTGTCACATGGAGCATTTAACTGTTTCTCTCGGCCGCATTTCTAAGCTTCATGACAATTATTTATTAAAAGCTACTGACCTTTCTTTTAAATGCAACATATGTTTTATTTTATTGACAATTTATACACTTTTTATTTTGCTTTGGAGTAGAGTCGATTAACAATGTTGTGACAGTTTCAGCTTCAGCCGTTCTCCCCCAAACTCCCCTCCCATTGAGACTGCCATATAACATTGAGCAGAGTTCCCTGTGTCCTTGTTGGCTATCCATGGTTTCTTTTTTTCATCTTTAATTGGAGGATAATTGCTTTACAATATTATGTTGTTTTCTGCATTCATCAACACGAATCAGTCATAAAGGTACAGATGTCCTCTCCCTCTCGAACCTCCCTCCCACCTCCCACCCTATCTCACCCCTCTAGGTTGTCACAGAGCACCTGACTTAAGCTCCCTGCATCATACAGCAAATTTCCACTGGCTCTCTATCTCATTTTATTTGTCCCACTCTCTCCATCCTGCCCATCCCGGCTCCACAAGTCTGTTCTCTATGTCTGCGTCTCCACTGCTGCCCTAAAAAAGGTTCATCAGTACCACCTTAAAATTAAGGACAATCAGAAGTTTCCTCACATATCAAATGATCCACCTTGGAAAAACTCTGCAACCATACTCATCAGGTTATGACATCACCTTCTCCCTGTTACTTATCTACCCTATTGGGCTTCCCTGATAGCTCAGTTGGTAAAGAATCTGCCTGCAATGCAGGAGACCCTGGTTTGATTCCTGGGTCAAGAAGATCTGCTGGAGAATGGATAGGCTACCCATTCCAGTATTCCTGGGCTTCCCTTGTGGCTAAGCTGGTAAAGAATCCACCTGTAAGGCGGGAGACCTGGGTTCAACCCCTAGGTTGGGAAGATCCCCTGGAGAAGGGAAAGGCTACCCACTCCAGTATTCCAGTTTGGAGAATTCCTGGGGTTGTAAAGACTCAGACACGACTGGGCAACTTTCACTTTTACTTTATCTACCCTATGTCATCATTTAGTAGATTGCCAGGGAAATGTAATGGATATTCTAGATAATGATTGAAAAGAATCCCAATGATGTATATGAATTAGAGTGCATTAGTTCAGGTAATTCTAACTACTACTGTGAACAAGCCCCCAAACATACAATGTGTCAAATACAATAAATAAACACCTTGCTCATAGAAAGTCCAAAGCAGGTGGTACCTGTTGTTGGCAGACCTTCCACATGAGATTCTGGGACCCACAATCTTTCTGTCACACACCTAACTCTCTGTTAGGACCATGTGTTCAGAACAGCTGACAGGGAATTAAGACTATGGAAACCTCAGCCCAGAATGACACAGGTGATCCCCACTCACAAAACACTAATAACCCAACTGCAAAGAAAGCAATCAGAATATTGTCTAGCTGTGTCTTTAGAACAGGAAACATTTCTAATAAAAAGCTAGATAGCCAACTGGAACAATTCATACTATAATAATCCATATTTTATTATATTACATTTGCATTATACATATATTGTATTATGATTACCATGTAATTTGGGAATTATATTTTGGCTCAGAGTGTGTGGGTGTGTGTGTGTCCCATTTAACTGGACTACAATAACCTAGCCGAATTCAACACCTGATTCTTGACACAATTAATACTCATGGAATCCTAAAATGGCTCCTTTGGGGAAGGCAATGGCACCCCACCCCAGTACTCTTGCCTGGAAAATCCAATGGACGGAGTAGCCTGGTGGGCTGCAGTCCATGGGGTCGCTAACAGTCGGACAGACTGAGTGACTTCACTTTCACTTTTCTCTTTCATGCATTGGAGAAGGAAATGGCAACCCACTCCAGTATTCTTGCCTGGAGAATCCCAGGGATGGGGGAGCCTGGTGGGCTGCCGTCTATGGGGTCACACAGAGTCGGACATGACTGAAGTGACTTAGCAGCAGCAGCAATATGGCTCCTTACTGTTAAATTGACTCAGAAATATTTATGATGATCCAAATGCTATGATGGAGAATTTGGGGAGAAATACAAAACTTTGCCAAGCACTCTGCCTTCATTGTAGAAGCCAGCCAGATAGGATGCTCATATAGCCCCAGATGCTTTGCCTGGACAGGTACAATGCCTACTGTGTTCTAGCTTGTTACAGGTCACAAAACATAACAATACTTCTCCTTTGATCTTCCAAAAACCTCTGTATAATAATAAGAACAGTGATTACCGTCTTTTTTTTTCACTCTCAAGGTGGAAACTGAAAGCCAAGTGACCTAAAGGCAAGTAAGGTGGGACTTGGGCTTTCCAGGTGGCACTAGTGGTAAGGAACCCACCTGCCAATGCAGAAGACATATGGGACAAGGGTTTGATCCCTGGGTCAGGAAGATCCCCTGGAGGAGGGCATGGCGACCCACTCCAGTATTCTTGTCTTGAGAATCCCATGGACAGAGGAGCCTGGCAAGCTACAGTCTATAGTGTGGCAGTGAGTCAGACATGATTGAAGTGACTTAGCATGCATGTAAGGTGGATGTTAAACTTCAAAACTTAAAGGCCAACCTCCCACCATATCAGCACCCATTAGCTCCCTAGAAAGGCTATGACACCAGTCATTTCCACAATTATATTTGGAATACTTCTTTCTACACTGATCGCTTTCATTAAGTCACTCTTAGTGGTTTCATTTAACAAAAGAAAAATCTGCCACACATTGTTCCTTGAGCATGATGAACTCTTAACCTCCTCCAAAAAATCTCATAAGCCCTACGACTTTGTCACTCAAAGTATGGTGTGTAGACCAGCAGTATTGGAAGACCCTGGGGTTTGTTCAGCTCAGTTCAGTTGCTCAGTCGTGTCTGACTCTTTGCAACCCCATGGATGGCAGTACACCAGGCTTCCCTGTCCATCAGCTTGCTCAAACTCATGTCCATTGAATTGGTCATACAATCCAATCATCTCATCCTCTATCATCCCCTTCTCCTTCTGCCTTCAATCTTTCCCAGCATCAGGGTCTTTTCCAATGAGTCAATTCTTCACATCAGGTGGCCAAAGTATTGGAGTTTCAGTTCAGCCTCAGTCCTTCCAGTGAATATTCGCAATGAATAAGGTTTGTTAGGAATGCACATTCTCAGGCTGATTCACTGACCATCTGAATCAGAGTCTCTGTTTAAGAAACATCTCCAAGTGATGCTTTCGCATACCAAACTTTGAGCAGCCTTGCCCTAGGATAACTTTAACATGTTAACTTGAGTACTGAGTAGGGGGAAAAAAAAGACCTAATATCAAAAGAGTTCCTATAAATCAAAAGAGTTCCTAAAAAAGAAAAACAGGTAGCAAGAAGACAAAATATAAGAATAGTGAATTCACAGATGACACGCAAATGGGTAGCAAACATAAAATGCTCACCTTCTCCAGCAATTTGGGAAATGCACATTAAAACAGCACATTACTGGTTTTTCATCTATCAGACTGGTGAAATCTGTAACATCTGATAATCTTCAAATTGAAAACACTTTGGAAAAAGAGCATTTTCTTATACTATGGGAGCTTAAGATGCTATACAGGCACACCTCATCTTACTGCAGTTCACTTTATTGCGCTGTGCAAATACTGTGTTTTTGACAAATTGAAGGTTCATGGCAACCGTTTGTCAAGGAAGTCTATAAGAGCCATTTTTCCAGCAGCATTTGTTCACTTCATGTCTCTGTGTCACATTTTGGTAATTCCCGCAATGTTTCATACTTTTTTCATTATCATATTTGTTATGTGATCTCTGTGATCAGTGATCTTTGATGTTATTATTGCAAAAAGATTACAATTCACTGAAAGCTCAGATAATTTTTAGCATTTTTTAGCAATAAAGTACTTTTAATTAAGAGATGCACCATTTTTAGTTATAATTATATAGTCCACATCATAGACTACAGTGTAAACATAACTTTTATATGCACTAGGAAAAGAAAAATTTTGTGACATTCACTTTATTGCAATATTTGCTTTTTAGTGCAGTGGTCTAGAACCAAACCCACAATAAATCCAAGGATGCCTGTGATCTCTATCTTTTTCTCTCTTTTAGCTTCAAAGATTTTGACCAAAAGATTTCACTTTTAGTAATCCAGTCTATAGAAATGCCTGTTACTTTATCGAAGACAAGTGGAAAAGCATCTCATTACTCCATTAGAATTGTGATATATGAAGGGAATATAAATATCCATCTACAAGGAAATAGTCCAATAAATTAAAGGTATTCATACCAGGGGATTCTGCAATAATTTAAAAAGAGTCAGTGTGATGAAAGAAAAATATTCATGACACAGTCAAACGCCTAAACAAACTGCCGGATAGTAGGTACAGTATGATCTCATTTGTATATTTTAAAACTGTACAGAACAGAGGTATATATATTTGTCAAAATTCATGAAACACTAAACTTAAAATTGATACAGTTTACTTTATGAAAATTATACTGTAATAAAACTTGTTAAAAAGACTATATGTGTGTATCATAATAGATGTTATGCATACATTTTCAAGCCAACAAAGCGGTCCATAAGGAAGACAAGAAGCCTTTGAAAAGGGCAGAAGCCAAGGAGAGGAAGGGATGAGTGGAACTTTCAGTGTAGCGCTAGCATTTTTTCAACCAGTGTGTACACTTCTTGTATTCTAGAAAGCACAAGTTAAAAACCTAAATGAAATCAGTGGAGTCATTTGCAATGCACTTGAACCAACGTAAAAATGCAAATCCAGCCTGGCCTCTTTGGTTCCTTCCATTGGCTGAGTTTAGTCATTTGGTTTCAGGTGGAAGGGTCTACATTTGAACACACCATTGTCAGACTGATTTTCTATAATCACTTGTTTAATATTTTGTAGATAACTACCAAGCATCCTTAAACATCAAGCCCTACGCTAAAAATTTTACGGAATTTTGATACAAAAAAGGAAGACACAGTTCAAACTCCCAGTCCTATCACTCTTCAATTGAAAAAGCTCACAGCGTTCTGTACCAGTCTTGTGTAGTATGTCTAAATTGGTCATCCCCAGGTAATTGCTGCCTTACCCACTGAGCACTGTTCATCATTATTTTCCTTATTTCCTGTCTTCTCAGGTTAGAGCGGACTTCATACTCCTGCAAATATCCCAGCCTTTGCTTTTGCAGCCCTTCTCACCTGGAATCCCCCTCGCACATTATTGCATGCTCTCCTCCATCCAACAAGATCCTTCTCTGTCTCATCCATAAAGTCCTTGCTAAGCCCAGAAGCCCTCAATCACCTCACCTCTCCTCTCCTGCCTTATCTGTTGGACAGTCTTGTCTCTGTAAGGAAAAAGGAGGCCATGTCGCCCTCTTTCCTATCCCTTCTTTTGCCTTGTACAATGTCAAGTACACAGGAATAATTAACTGGCAACTAGCAATGAACTGTCACTGTATTTTTAAATGTTGGACAAACAAGAGGGAATTAATAGTAAATAAGTGCTTTTCCAAAAGCCTGATGACGTAGGTATTTCCCCCATTTTATAGATAGATAGACTGAGACAATGAGGTCAGGTGATCTGGTGATTTTACAAGCTTATACATACAGCTCATAAAATATGGGGCCAGTCTTCAGACCTACTTCTGATAGTCTCTAAAGCCCATGTCTTTGCTCGGCACCATGCCACCCTCCTAACTTGTCACATAGGTGATCTCACTGAATTCTCACATTTCTGTCTCAAGAAATACTTGTTGATTGATTGATGACATGTTCAGTAGCAGTGTGGTCCAGTTTAAGGGTTTCCTGCAGCTGAATCTGATGAAAAGTCCCTGCTGTGCCCAGAGAGATTTAACCTGCTTCACACTCTGGCTTTCCCACAATATCATCAGTCTCAGTCCCAAGACTTGACGTATAGCATGATGTTTTATGTACTTACATAGCATAAAAATAACATCTGAGATGACAGAGTTCAAACTCAAGCCCTTGCCTCTGGGGCCAGGGTTCAATTCTGAGGACCCCCGTCCCTCTACTTTCCAGTTCTCCCTGAAGGCTGCTCGGCTGTGTGTGGGTTGGGATGCCTTGGAGAAGCTGTCTTGACTCCACCTCCTGAGACATGTACTATTGGCACATCAATAGAACACTTTGGAGTCCTCAGAAGTCCAGGCAGACTGATAGTACAAAGCCTGAAATAGACACCCAAAGAGTCAACACCCTGGGCACAATTCTCTGTTAACTTGGGAAAAATACTCGACATCTCTGAGCCCATTCACTCAGATATATTATGGGAATTATATTACCTTTCCTGCCTACCCTTCAGAAGATTAAGAGAATCAATGAGACACTGTTTGTGAAAACAAACTACATGTATGACAAATTCCCGCCCGTCCTCTATGGTGAAGAGTTCTTGTCGCTAAAGAAGGTGGTAGCTGCGATGAACAAAGCAGTGAAAGTCAGGAGACCTGGGTTCCATTCCTGGCTGAGCTACCAAATGTAATAACCAAGAGGCTCTGTGGGTGAGAAAGCTGAATTTCCAAGTCTGCTTCATTTGAAAATAACATACACTTGCTAGCAGAAAGCTCTGAACAAGAAACCTAAGAAGTTGGGATTGTGGATAAGCCACAGTCTCTTGGGTTAATTTCAGCAGCGACATCCTGGGATTATGGAACTCCAGACATGACATTGACCCTCAGTGACTCACTCAGTCTTGGTGCCTGAAGCCTCTCTTTTGCATTGCTTTTCATTATTTTCAATTCTCTTGTTATTTTTAACCATCCTGGTTTAAGTGCATTTTAATCCTATAAGCCACCTCAAATCCTTTTTTGAACCATGTCATCTATAAAACACGTCCATTAACAAGCAACTTGCTTTGATCTTAGTTAAGTCATAGAATTTCAGAGCTGGAAAAGAACTCAGAAATCAGAGTTAGACTCATATATAGTACATGGTAAGAAAGAGACCCAGAGAGAGAAAAGGATGTGCCCGAAGTCACACATGCAGTTGGAGGTAGAGAAAGGAATGGACCTGGGTGCTCATGTGTGTCGCTGTCCATATCATCATAGAACATGAGCCTGGGTCTATGTCGCTCTCCCTATAATATGCAACTAATAATACAGTCGTCTTGCACCATTGTACATTAATGCTACATAAGAAAAACGTTGCTGTAATTATTATCTGTGGCTTTTCAAATTTTTAATAAAAACAAAACAGTGTTCTTTCTAAAAACTCATGGAAAGATTCCTGTAAACCTAAGAACACCAAGTAACCTTTAGTTGTGCCACGGAACCAGGATACTTTGAACTGGGCTGTTCAGACGCAGTTTGTTCACTGCACGAGGCTGTCCAGTTCATGGCTAGAGAAAGCCTCTATAGACTCACCGTAAACTGACTTGAAAGTCTTTTAGGTGGAGACTGCTGCAGCATCGTGATACTCAGTCACAAGTAAAGCAAAAACTTACTCCCACTGTTTTTTGATGCAGACAGAAAAAATGGAGTGGCCAAAAAGTTCATTCAGGGTTTTCCATATGCTGTTACAGAAAAACCCGAATTTAACTTTTTTGCCAACCCAATACTTGCAGCTCTGTGTTGAAGGGGCCTCAGAAAACAAACCACATCTCACAGATGTAGCAGGGGTGATGCTGAAAAAGAGAGTTTCTGTAGCTCCCTGGTCAAGAACATGGGCTGAATGGTCAAAACACTGAGACAGAAATCCTACTGTGGCCACTGACTGGCTCTGAACATAAGTGAGTCACGTGACCTCTCAGCTCGGGCTCCGCATCTAAAAATAGAAATAAAAAGAGCATATACCTCAACGGTGTTCATAAAAACTAAATTAGCTAATCCTGTAAATGGCTTAAAACAATGACTCATGCGTGGTAAGTACCCACTAAATGTTAGCTCTTATTCCAGTGTTGCAAGAAAAGAATGCTAGTTTGGAGGCAGAGTTTATAAATCTCCCAGCAGCATGACTAACTAGGCACAAATCTCAGACCCTCAAGTCCCAAGCTCTTCACGTTTAAAAAACTGTTCCACTTTCCAACATTCATTTCTAAACTATATGAGAGAGAAATTTTCCGTTCTCTCAGAGTATTCACAGAGAAAGATACAGGCAAAGGAGAGCCTTGAGAAGCTATGAGAACAGCACAGCCAACTGCCTCAGTTGTTCGCCTTAGGAGAGCCTCCCAAGGAGAATAGCAGGAACACCAAGAGGATCCTGGGAGCCTCTGGCCATGGCCAGCCTGCTTCTCAGCCATGCCTGGCCCACCCCTCTGTCCCCCTGGCTCCGCCCCATCTTCATGGTATGACCCTGAGTATTTCCCAACTGTCTGGATTCCTTTGTTTCTCTACCCATATAAAGAGAGAGTGGGGCAAATATAGAGAGCAGCACTGACATGTAACGACATATACACTACCATGTAGAAAGCAGATAGCTAGCTGGAAGCTGCTGTATAGCACACGGAGCTCAGCTTGGTGCTCTGTGATGGCCTAGAAGGGTGGGAAGGGGGTAGGGCGTGGGAGGGAGGTTCAAGAAGGAGGCAATATATGTATACTTATGGCTAATTCACTTAGTTGTTCAGGAGAAACTAACACAACATTGTAAAGCAATTATATTTCATTTAAAAAATAAATTTTAAAGATATTTTTTAAATGAGAGTGGATTAAATTCTCCCTTCAGCTTTTCCAATTTACCTTTTGTTTTTCAATCATCTTACCTGTTAATCTCTCTTCAATGTGAAGAAGTCTTCACCAATTACTAAAGAAATGTATGCACAACAACAGAGAAATGTTAAGTTCTGTCTCTNAAATAAATTTTAAAGATATTTTTTAAATGAGAGTGGATTAAATTCTCCCTTCAGCTTTTCCAATTTACCTTTTGTTTTTCAATCATCTTACCTGTTAATCTCTCTTCAATGTGAAGAAGTCTTCACCAATTACTAAAGAAATGTATGCACAACAACAGAGAAATGTTAAGAAGTTTGTGCAAAATACCCAGTAGTCGCATCCAAGTTATTTAACCTAAAGTGACAGGTGCTAACTCAGAGCAGACTCACAACATGGGGTGTGGACTCTTCAAACTTCTGTTGGTCATTGGAGCTGGGCAAGCAGGTCTGCCCAGGCCATGGGTGGGCTTGGAAATATTCCAGCCAGGCCTTTCCTCAGCTCTCCTCTCACCCAATATTGTGTCCTAGGAATTACTCATGGTCCCCAGTTAGAGAATTTTCAAGGTCTTTATGCATAACCAAAGACTGGCCCAACTGAGTGCAAATACAACCAGGACTCAAGACCCAACTGGATACAGCAAGGCTGCAGTCACTCTCCAAAGCAACACTGAGGTCTGGCCAGAGCTGAGGTGTACAAAGAAGTTGCAAAAAATAAATAAAAAAAATAAAAGCGCTCTTGAGCAAAAAAAAAAAAAAAAAAAAACAATGTCAGGGTGACCCTCAAAACTAGGGTCAGACTTTTTAAAAAGTAATCCCATTTTTTTAATGGCTGAGTAATANGAGGTGTACAAAGAAGTTGCAAAAAATAAATAAAAAAAATAAAAGCGCTCTTGAGCAAAAAAAAAAAAAAAAAAAACAATGTCAGGGTGACCCTCAAAACTAGGGTCAGACTTTTTAAAAAGTAATCCCATTTTTTTAATGGCTGAGTAATACTCTATTGTGTATATGTACCACAGCTTTTTTATCCGTGGGGAGAGAGGTGGGAGGGGGGTTCAGGATTGGGAACTCATGTACACTGTGGCGGATTCATGTCAATGTATGGCAAAACCTATACAGTATTGTAAAGTAAAATAAAAATAAAAAAAGAAATCCCAGAAGACTCACAGACTATTTTTTTCTATTATCTAGGATGGCTGTTTAGGAAAGTACCTCCGTTAAAGAAAACCCAAAGTAAAATCCATCAACACCAAATATAGAGCTCAATCCCAGGAGGCACTTGATGCGTGTTTCTTGAATGAAGACATTTATTTATTGAGATATTTGGGATTGCTCATTTTACAAAGGAACTCACTGCTGGATTCTGCTGAAGAAACTTCTGGCTGCATTCATGTTTATGTTCGGGGCTGATGAGCCTGTTTGCCACAATCTTTCAATAGCCTTCTGCCCTCCCCTCTGCTCTCTGCCGAGGAGGTTCCATTTTATCTTGGCCAATGAGAAGCACCAGCAGGAAAGCAAAGGGCAGGGAGAGAGAGAGAGGTTGGGGTGTACACTTACTCCCCATCAGATATCTGGCTGCATCCCTCCTTAGTTCTGGTTTTAACTGCTTTCTGGTTTAGCAGCTGCTGAGCTACAGCCTGACTGTAGAGCTCCAGGTCTCATCAGGGTCCAGTAACACTCCTGGCCCCTTGCCCTGCCCTGCCCTGCCCTGGCCTGCCCTGCCCTGCCCCTTGGGCCTAATGGCTTCCCCCGGTTACTAGTCCCTGGGTGCACATTCCCTGTTGGTCTTTACTCCCTGCTCCTGCTCTGAATATCATCTTTCCACTCTTCTGCTAGGATTGATGCACTAGCCATCAGCTATTTGGCCAGATTGGAGTGGAGTCAATATGGGGCTCTACAAACGAACTCTGAGTTTTCTGAGCCAGAGAAAAATGCATCTCTGGAATTTCTGAGTAAGTCAGTGGATAAACAAAGATTCAGTTAACAAGTGTTTCAGGGATATGGTTGCTTATAAAGCACGTATTAAGAACTTCCCTGGTAGTCCAGTGGTTAAGACTTCGCCTTCCAATGCAGGGCATTCGGATTTAATTCCTGATCAAGAAGCTAAGATCACACATGCCTTGAGGCCAGAAAACTAAAAGCATAAAATAGAAGCAATATTGTAAAAAGTTCAACATTTTTTTTTAGCTTAAAAAAGTTTTAAAAGGCATACATTGTCTAAATCTGGTGCTCTCAACTAGAGTGTGTGCAACCAACTTTCTCAGAGCAGTAACATGTCAAACACTTCCTCTTCTTATCACATCACTACTTGGCAACTCAGGAGGAGTCAGAGATCATAAATGGCTTCATGAGTTCTTCCGAAAATCTTTTCTCCAGGGAAACATAAAAGTGACAGTAGCAACTACTGTGAATGATTGTGGAAATAAGCTTAACTGAGATGCACTTCATGAAGCCACATTAACCCAATGTGAAGTGAAAGTGAAAGCTGCTCAGTCGTGTCCAACTCTTTACGACCCCACAGCCTATACAATCCATGGAATTCTCCAGGCCAGAATACTGGAGTGGGTAGCCTTTCCCTTCTCCAGGGGATCTTCCCAATCCAGAGATTGAACCCAGGTCTCCTCATTGCAGGCGGATTCTTTACCAGCTGAGCCACAAGGGAAGCCCACATTTACCCAACACAGCATGTATTTTCCAGTGCAGCAGAGTGTCCACGGGGGCCTCAAGCCTCAGAACACATCAGGGGCCCACAGCAGACATCCATTCTACCACCAAGATCACAAAGACTTCTGGGTCCAGGGCAGAAACGTGGAGGTAACATATCCCTTCTTGCTATTCTTGAGCTTCTCCGAGTCAGCCACTGCCTCTTTCTGTTTCTCTTCTCTGCAGAAACCAGAAGAGGCACAGACACTCATTCCTAAATATTTGATAACCATGTTCAGTTTCCCAGCCTCAGAGCATTCTGCAGCTAAAGAGGTGACCTCCTACTTCTTTATCCACAAAATTGACCAAATCTCTTAGGACATATCTTGCACACTAGTGCTAATTCTGTCTTTAGATGTGTAAATTAATTTGCTGCTTCCTCATCCTTTGAATCGGAGAAGGCAATAGCAACCCACTCCAGCACTCTTGCCTGGAAAATCCCATGGACAGGGGAGCCTGGAAGGCTGAAGTTCATGGGGTCGCTAAGAGTTGGACACGACTGAGCGACTTCACTTTCACTTTTCACTTTCATGCAGTGGAGAAGGAAATGGCAACCCACTCCAGTGTTCTTGCCTGGAGACTCCCCGAGATGGGGGAGCCTGGTGGGCTGCCATCTATGGGGTCGCACAGAATCGGACACGACTGAAGTGATTTAGCAGCAGCAGCATCCTTTGAAAAAAAAATTTGTTGTTTATTGTATGTCAACTACATGCATCAATGCTGAGGATAGAGTAGTTAAGAATTTAATTTAAATTAAAAGTTAAGGGGGTTCCCTGGTGATTCAGTGGTTAAGAGTCCACCTTGCAATGCAGGTGCCACCACTTTGATCCCTGGACAGGGAAGGTTCTACATGCCGCAGGGCAACTAAGCTGGAGCGCCACAGCTAATGAGGCTGCACTCTGGAGACCAAGAGCTCCAACTACTGAAGCCATTGAGCCCTAGAGCCTGCGCTATGCAACCCAAGAAGCCACCACGATGAGAAGCCCAGGCACTGCACCTCTGCTCGCCACAATTGGAGAAAGGCCATGCTCAGCAGTGAAGACTCGTGCTAAGTCGCTTCAGTACGTCCCACTCTTTGCGACCCTATGGATTAGCTCCTGTGTCCATGGGATTTTCCAGGCAAGAATACTGGAGTGGGTTGCCATTTCCTTCTCCAGGGGATCTTCCAGACCCAAGGATCGAACCCACATCTCTTACATCTCTTGCATTGGCGTGCAAGTTCTTTACCACTAATGCCACCCAGGAAGCCAGTGAAGACCCAGCACCGCCAAAAATGAGTAAATAAGTAAATAATGGGGGAAATTTTTATTTTAAAGGGACAAGTAATTTCAGATAGTGCTTTGAAGCAAAGAAAGCAGAGGAGTGGGCTAGAGACGGGTGGAGGGCAGGACTAGAGAACTATTTCAGAAAAGCCAGTCATGAGAGATGCCACTGAAAGGAAACTCATCTCATGCGAAGAGCCAGACTGGACTCCACAGGGTGGATCTCTTCAGCACACTCACTCCGCTCAGCTAGCCCACCTCACACATGCACCACATGAGTCCGTCCCACCCAGTCATGAGCTCCATGAGCCCAAGGGCTGACCCTTGCTCAGACTGAATCCTCTCTCTAGACCACCCTCCCCACGCCCACCCATGCTTCCCTTGGCTCCTCACTCGCCAGTGTCAGGTCAAATGTCTCTTTGCACAAGCTCTTCCTGACATATTACCTGCACCTCCACTGAACTTTTCCCTCAGCCATCACTGAACTCTGCACGCACATACACCTATCACATCACTTTTAATACATTATCACGTTTTCCCATCAGATTTGAATTTTGACCTTAATCACCTGTCTTCTGACTAAGTTGCAAGCCCCACATCACGCACCCAGCATCTCTCAAGGCCTTTGGCCTGCAATACCTGACCACAAAGCAAATAAGTCTCCCCAGAACTATGGGAGCTTAGAATGAAGTTTTTCTGATTTTACAAATAAGGAAACAGAGGCTCAGAGAGGTGAAGTCATTTTCCTTAGGTCACACAGCCAATAAATGGCTGAAGCTGGAATTTAAAACTAGGTGCTCTGAAGCCAAGTCCTATATGTGGAGGGTTAGCATCCAGCCAATTAGTGGGAAAGAAGGAACTCTGGGACTGAAATAGCAGAGTCACTGGCAGCCCCAACACAGGTGTCATTTTGAGCCTCCACAGATCTCTGCGTGAGCCCTTTCCCCCTGGCCAGAAACTGAAGCTTATCTGTGGTATTTAAAGGTCCAAGAAATTGGGCAAAGTTTCATGATGAGGATGGAAAATGTTGTGCGCGTCTGTCAAATTTCAAAATCTTGCAGTAGTTGTCATTTTTTAAAATGTCCTTTCTTCTAAAAATATTCTCCCTACTCCCCCTCCAAGAAATTCCCTGTTGTCATATAAATGCTCAAAGAAAACCCTAAAGAGATCAAATAGTGGCTGTTCAGGGCTAGTCACCTGGAGTGGCCCCTGTGTCTTGGATCTTCGAGAATCCTCTAGGCCCAGAGGCAGAGCACCATCTGAAGCAGCAGATGTTTATTTTAAATTCTATTCTTTATTTTAAACTCTATCCATGAGGAATTTCCCTCATGGTGCAGTGTTTAAGAATCCACCCACCAGCTCAGGGGACACAGGTTCGATCCCTGGTCTGGGAAGATCTACCACACCCCTGCACAACTAAGCCGGTGCGCGGCAACTGCTGACGCCCACGTGCCCTAGAGCTCGTGTTCCACAAGCAAGAGAAGCCACCACAATAAGAAGCTCCCAGGTCACACCTAGAGAGCAGTCCCTGCTTGGTGCAGCTGGAGAAAGCCCGCACACAGCAATGAAGACCCAGAACAGCCAAAAATAAAATAAATAAATAACTTTAAAAAATACAAACTTGGGGCTGGTGTATGGGGATGATCTGGAGGGAAGATGTGGGGTGGGAGGTGGGAGGGGGGTTCATGTTTGGGAGTTCGTGTAAAAAAATAAATAAATACAAAAAAAATAAATAAAAACAATATTTTTTTTCAATATGCGAAAAAAAAAAAAATACAAACTAAAATCTATCCTTTTGCCACTGCAGGCAGGTAACCTTGAGGTGAACGCTCTCCCTGGAAAACCTGGGTGCCTCTAGGGATCTCAAGAGAGAAGCCCAGCCCGCCCCCAATGTCCCCTCATCTCCTGTCCACACTGGAAAACAGGAACCACGGCTCTTGTTTCATATCTTGATCACTCTCAGACCCAGTTTCTGCCCAAAACCTTCCCTGACAACTGGCATCTCCTCTGATCGCCCCGTCATTCACTACATGCTCTGTTTCACTTGCGTCTTCTCCAGATTGACCCATCAGAGGGCCAGCCCAGGGCTTGAACTTGTGCGCTCCCCACCACGTTCCACATACTGCTCTGTGCACAGCAGGTGATTAACAAATGAGGTCCGTGCGGTCATCCTCCATGCCTGCACATTCAGAGCTAAGAGTGCTTCCCACGCCACACACACAACTCCAACCCCAAGATCAACTGAGCGATACATGGCTTGCTGCTTCCCAATGCCAGAGTCCAGGCGAAGAGAAGCTATACTTTCCCACAGTGCCTGGGTCAGGAGTGAGGAACGGCCCAGTTATCTGGGACACAAGCCCCCAAAGCATCCCCTGCACGTGTGAGTGTGTGTGTGTGTGTAATAACACTGACACAAGTCACAGCCCTCACTCTGCCCCTCTTTCAGTCAGTGCACACCATAGACTCACCCCTACAGTGTGGAATGGGTAGGGCAGGGCTGGCCTCATGAGAACCAGGCCCCCATTTCTCCCCTGCAGGCACCTGGATAGTAGATGGGGAAGGACAGTGCTTTACTTAAGCATGAGTTTATTCAAATAAGAAATTACCCTATAATTTGGAAGTCTATTTCCTGCATTGCAGGCAGTGTCTGTTCAAAAGAAAAAAAAAAAACGATTGAACAGTGAATGAGGCAATCACACTAGTAGAGCTTGCCCGTGGCCTGTGCTAAAAGAGTCTCCCAAGAAAACAAGCTATAGACTACACACTGGGCCTCCGGCAGTCTCTAGTGGGTCTTAATCATGCCAACAGTGATAGCAAAGGTAGAATGAAAAGGTTTTCTTGTTGTTAAGTTGCTAAGTCATGTCGATTCTTTTGTGACCCCATGAGATTTCCCAGGCAAGAATATTGGAGTGAGTTGCCATTTCCTTCTCTAGCGGATCTTCCTGATCCAGGGATCCAACCCACATCTCTCGCGTCTCCTGAATTGGCAGGGGGCTTCTTTACCGCTGAGCCATCAGGGAAGCCCATGAAAAAGATTTGATAGCTGTAATTACACTATAAGACTGGACTTTCCACCTTACCCTCAGGTTTGTGTTATTAGCTCAGTCAGTCTGAGTCTTTGCAATCCCATGGACGGTAGCCTGCCAGGCTCCTCTGTCCATGGAATTCTCCAGGCAAGAATAGGCCATTTCCTTCTCAAAGAGTCTTCCAAGAAAACAAGCTATAGACTACACACTGGGCCTCCGGCAGTCTCTAGTGGGTCTTAATCATGCCAACAGTGATAGCAAAGGTAGAATGAAAAGGTTTTCTTGTTGTTAAGTTGCTAAGTCATGTCGATTCTTTTGTGACCCCATGAGATTTCCCAGGCAAGAATATTGGAGTGAGTTGCCATTTCCTTCTCTAGCGGATCTTCCTGATCCAGGGATCCAACCCACATCTCTCGCGTCTCCTGAATTGGCAGGGGGCTTCTTTACCGCTGAGCCATCAGGGAAGCCCATGAAAAAGATTTGATAGCTGTAATTACACTATAAGACTGGACTTTCCACCTTACCCTCAGGTTTGTGTTATTAGCTCAGTCAGTCTGAGTCTTTGCAATCCCATGGACGGTAGCCTGCCAGGCTCCTCTGTCCATGGAATTCTCCAGGCAAGAATAGGCCATTTCCTTCTCCAGAGAATCTTTCCTGACCCACAGATTGAATCTGGGTCTCCTGCATTGCAGACAGGTTCTTTAGCATCTGAGCTGCCAGGGAAGCCCTTACCCTCCTGAGCCTTCCTACATAATATGCCCAAGGAGCTCATAAGTAGCTCAGGAAGGAAGGGGGAAAGAATTCACACACCTCTGTCATCCAAAGTGGTCTCAGGTCCAGTGGCCCCTTCTCATTTTTCCGGGCGGATGACCAAGGACTGGGGACATGAGAATCAAGACGCTCAGGTATCCTGATACCAAGACAACCCTGCCCCTCCCATTGCCTGTAGAGTGAGCCCTGAGAGCTCTGTCTTCAGGGTAGGGGTGCATCACCCTGGCTCCCTGCGCTTTCTCAGGGACTTCCTGACCAGCCAGCCCTGCCTACTGTGTCTCAGCTAAGGAGCCACATGGCCCACTGGACCCCATGTGAATACAACTGAACTAATGAGGCAGATTGTCACTTAACAGTTAAAGGCAAAATGTGCCCTCCAGGTGACAAGAAAATTCCAGACTTTCTTGTTGGGCTGCCTAGTGATGGATGCTTTAAGAGAACTAACTGATGACCTCCATGCATAAGTACGTGCACAGATGCCCAGGAGACAAACGGGGTTTGCCTGGGAGGCCACCGCTCTTCTAGACAACACCTTACCTCTGCTTCCTCATAACATTCTTTCCTTCTCCTGTGGCCGCAGCTAAGCCAGATGGTAAGCTACTCAAAAACACACACAAACACAGGCACAGAGAACAAGAGTGACAGCAAACATATATCTAGTACAAGCAAATCCTGACAGCCTTCGTTCTGAATGCATGTGATTTATGGGTCTGTCAGTGAGATAAATGGAGGAAGAGAGGGTGATGGGTTCATAGTAGGATTCATGAAATCAGACCAGAAAGAATGGGCTCAAAGACTTCAGCGGGTCCCCCAGAGGAATCAAGAGGCCACAGAGCTCTGGCTTCTTCTGGGAAACGATACCTAAGCAACAACTCATAGTTTTCTCTGTCCTCTGTGCCGAGATTCTAGGCAATGGGGACACTTATTAATGAGGGGGCTTCCATGTGAGAAGTGGAATTCTTAAGTAATACCACTGTCAATGTGGCCTGAGCTCTTGGATAAAGCCCAGGCTGGAGACCACTTTGGAGGATACCTATGGATACACCCAGGTCTCAAAAGGATGAGGGCATGATTGGTATTTTTTAGAAGATGATAAAAATTTATAATCAGCTACAGAAGACAGGCTGTAAAGTAACTCATACTAAAAAGGTCTAAACTAAAGACATTTACTCTTTAGTGCATAGCAACCATAGGAGTGAGGCATGGCTAAAACTATTCCATCATCCACTGTACCCCTGGAGAGCCTGACAATTCTAAGGCTACATGTGATCATGAACTTTTTCTTCAGAGCACCCAGCCTTGGACTGTAGGATTGCCTTGACTAGGGACACAGGCCACACAACTTCTCATTTGTCCTCTATTCCATCTTCAGTGCCAATAGCCACCTACAACCTTTTGCACATCTCTACTACCTATTAGTTCTTTCCACAAACCTCAGTTCAGTCAAGCCATTAGAATACCACCCTCTAGTCTCCTAACTTCCTGGAAAAAAAATAACACCTTCAGTGACTGCTCAATCAACAAGAAATAATTCATCTTTAAAATGCTGCTTTGTTGTAATATTTTATGGAAGATCTTGGCAAGAGGCTGGTTGCAACTAAGTGATGTCATTTCTCAAGCCAAGAAAGCTGCAAGGATGGATGATGCCTGAGTGTGTATCCACAAGGTTGAGTTCAGTTCACTTCAATCATTCAGTCATGTCCTACTCTTTGGAACCCCATGGACTGTAGTACACCAGGCCTCCCTGTCCATCACCAACTCCTGGAGCCTACTCAAACTCATGTCCATTAAGTCAGTGATGCCATCCAACCATCTCGTCCTATGTTGTCCTCTTCTCCTTCTGCCTTCAATCTTTCCTAGCATCAAAGTGAAAGTGAAGTCGCTCAGTCGTGTCCGACTCTTTGCGACCCCATGGACTGTAGCCTACTATGCTACTCTGTTCATGGGATTTTCCAGGCAAGAGTACTGGAGTGGGTTGCCATTTCTTTCTCCAGGAGATCTTCCCGACCCAGGGATCAAACCCAGGTCTCTCGCATTGAAGGCAGATGCTTTACCATCTGCACCACCGGGGAAGTTGTTCCTAGCATCAGGGTCTTTTCAAATGAGTCAGTACTTCATATCAGGTGGCCAAAATATTGGAGTTTCAGTTTCAACATCAGTACTTCTTGTGAATATTCAGGATTGATTTTCTTTAGGATTGACTGGTTGGATCTTCTGGCAGTCCAAGGGACTCTCAAGAATCTTCTCCACAACCACAGTTCAGAAGCATCAGTTCTTCAGCACTCAGCTTTCCTTACAGTTCAACTCTCACATCCATACAACACTACTGGAAAAACCATAGGTTTGACTAGACAAACCTTTGTTGGCAAAGTAATGTCTCTGTTTTTTAATATGCTCTCTAGCTTGGTCATAACTTCTCTTCCAAGGAGCAAATGTCTTTTAATTTCATGGCTGCAGTCACCATCTACAGTGATTTTGGAGCCCCCAAAAATAAAGTCTGGCACTATATCCATTATTTCCCCATCTATTTGCCATGAAGAGATGGGACCAGATGCTATGATCTTAGTTTTTTGAATGTTGAATTTTAAGTCAACTTTTTCACTCTCCTCTTTCACTTTCATCAAGAGGTTCTTTAGTTCTTCTTCACTTTCTGCCATAAGGGTGGTATCATGTGCATATCTGAGGTTATTGATACTTCTCCCAGAAATCTTGATTCCAGCTGGTGCTTCATCCAGCCCAGTGTTTCTCATGATGTACTCTGCATATAAGTTAAATTAGTATACTAACACCTACCAAAATGTAGCTCAAGTCATTGGCAGCTTCTATCAGCAAAGCAAGTAAGTCTGGTCCTAGGGCCTAACTTTGCCTTGATTTTTTCTAAGATAAGGGGCCTTATGGCTCATGATCCCAGAGCTAGTTCATTCTTCAGCAGGATGTGGTGCTAGTGTTTGATTCTCCTAGGTATCTTGTGTGAATTAGACCCCTTCATGTGGAGGACAGAATAGAAGTCTGCCTAAGATGCCAGAGACCTCTGGCATCTGCTTAAAGAGAAGACTCTACATATGGACATCACCAGATGGCCAACACTGAAATCAGACTGATTATATTCTTTGCAGCCAAAGATGGAGAAGCTCTATACAGTCAGCAAAAACAAGACTGGGAGCTGACTGTGGCTCAGATCATGAACACCTTATTGCCAAATTCAGACTTAAATTGAAGAAAGTGAGGAAAATGACTAGACCATTCAGGTGTGATCTAAATCAAATCCCTTATGATTATACAGTGGAAATGAGAAATAGATTTAAGGGACAAGATCTGATAGACAGAGTGCCTGATGAACTATGGATGGAGGTTCATGACATTATACAGGAGACAGGGATCAAGACTATCCCCAAGAAAAAAAAATTCAAAAAGGCAAAATGGCTGTCTGAGGAGGCCTTACAAATAGCTGTGAAAAGAAGAGAAGAAAAAAGCAAAGGAGAAAAGGCAAGATACACCCATCTGAATGCAGAGTTCCAAAGAATAGCAAGGAGAGATAAGAAAGCCTTCCTCAGTGATCAGTGCAAAGAAATAGAGGAAAATAATGGAATGGGAAAGACTAGAGACCTCTTCAAAGAAAATCAGAGATACCAAGGGAACATTTCATGCAAAGATGGGCTGAATAAAGGAAAGAAGTGGTATGGACCTAACAGAAGCAGAAGATATTAAGATGAGGTGGCAAGAATACACAGAAGAACTATACAAAAAAGATCTTTATGACCCAGATAATCACGATGGTGTGATCACTCACCTAGAGCCAGACATCCTGGAATGTGAAGTCAAGTGGGCCTTAGAAAGCTTCACTACGAACAAAGCTAGTGGAGGTGATGGAATTCTAGTTGAGCAATTTGAAATCCTAAAAGATGATGCTGTGAAAGTGCTGCACTCAATATACTAGCAAACTTGGAAAACTCAGCAGTGGCCACAGGACTGGAAAAGGTCAGTTTTCATTCCAATCCCAAAGAAAGGCAATGCCAAAGAATGCTCAAACTACTGCACAATTGCACTCATCTCACACGCTAGTAAAGTAATGCTCAAAATTCTCCAAGCCAGGCTTCAGCAGTACATGAACCGTGAACTTCCAGATGTTCAAGTTGGTTTTAGAAAAGGCAGAGGAACCAGAGATCAAATTGTCCAACATCCTCTGGATGACTGGAAAAGAAAGAGAGTTCCAGAAAAACATCTATTTCTGCCTTATTGACTATGCCAAAACCTTTGACTGTGTGAATCACAATAAACTGTGGAAAATTCTGAAAGATGGGAATACCAGACCACCTGACTGGCCTCTTTAGAAACCTGTATGCAGGTCAGGAAGCAACAGTTAGAACTGGACATGGAATAACAGACTTGTTCCAAATAGGGAAAGGAGTACGTCAAGGCTGTATATTGTCACCCTGCTTATTTAACTTCTATGCAGAGTACATCATGAGAAACGCTGGGCTGGAAGAAGCACCAGCTGGAATCAAGATTGCCAGGAGAAATATCAATAACCTCAGATATGCAGATGACACCACCCTTATGGCTAAAAATGAAGAGGAACTAAAAAGCCTCTTGATGAAAGTGAAAGAGGAGAGTGAAAAAGTTGGTTTAAAGCTCCATATTCAGAAAACTAAAATCATGGCATCTGGTCCCATCACTTCATGGGAAATCGACAGGGAAACAGTGGAAACAGTGTCAGACTTTATTTTTTGGGGCTCCAAAATCACTGCAGATGGTGATTGCAGCCATGAAATTAAAAGACGCTTACTCCTTGGAAGGAAAGTTATGACCAACCTAGATAGTATATTAAAAAGCAGAGACATTACTTTGCCAACAAAGGTCTATCTAGTCAAGGCTATAGTTTCTCCAGAAGTCATGTATGGATGTAAGAGTTGGACTATAAAGAAAGCTGAGTGCCGAAAAATTGATGCTTTTAAACTGTGGTGTTGCAGAATACCCTTAAGAGTCCCTTGGACTGCAAGGAGATCCATCCAGTCCATCCTAAAGGAGATCAGTCCTGGGTGTTCACTGGAAGGACTGATGTTGAAGCTGAAACTCCAATACTCTGGCCATCTGACACGAAGAGCTGACTCATCTGAAAAAAACCTGATGCTGGAAAAGATTGAGGGCAGCAGGAGAAGGAGACGACAGAGGATGAGATGACTGGATGGCATCACTGACTTAATGGATATGAGTTTGAGTAGGCTCTGGGAGTTAGTGATGGACAGGGAGGCCTAGAGTGCTGCAGTCCATGGGGTCACAAAGAGTCGGACATGACTGAGTAACTGAACTGAACTGAATCTTCAGTGCTTGCCAAAACTTTAGCAACTAGACCAATAAAATCATTGTATAAAGTGAGCTGAATTATTCCTTTGCAAGAAGTGATTGGAGAAACCAAGACTTCACACCTTCCCCATGTCTTCTAATAATCATATGATCAGCTTTGGCAGCTGGAATTATTTGGCATCCACAAGTAAAAAAAAAAAAAAAAACCCTTTTCTTTCATGTGAAGGTGTTTAACGTCTGAATGAGGATCAAAACAGCAAATTGGTCTCATTGGCCCTAGACTCCCATCAAGTGAGATAAATTCTCCAAACCCACAGGCAACCCCTCTACAGGGTGAAGTGGAACCAGACTTTGTTTTATCTTGCCAAAAGTATGCTATGATAAGTTCTGCTGCCAGTGATGGAATCTGCAACATTATAGTAAAACAAAAAATCAATGCCTCTTGGTCCTAGACACAACCACAATACTTTTATGGGTCCAAATTCTAAAAGCTATGATAGTGAACATCTTGTTCATGTTGATTCTGGCAACTTCCAAAGATGTTGTGTGTATCTCTCTGTCACTCACTAAATCTCCCACCCTTACCACTTCATCAGTGACTCCAATTTATAAAGAAAATCTGCATAAGAAAAATCCCCTCTCCTCATAAAACTACAACCTACACATGAGAATGTTTTATGGAAAAGCACTTTTAAATTAAACTTCTAAAATGTATTTAAACAAGGATTGTCTTATTGTCTGGGTACCACATAAAGAATACATGTGGATCATAGTGAATAATTTTCAAGCTCTGTGCTCCACCTACAATAGTGAAAGAGATCCAATTCCAATGTAAGCACCTTGAGAGACCAGGGTTTAATTAACTGTGTAGCTCCAGAAGCTACCAGAGTTCCTGGAACATGGGAGATAATATGTATTTGCTGAAAGACCAAATGTCACCCTTAGCCACATTAGGGGCTACATAGTAAACCCTGTGTGCCAACTTTTGAATTGAATTAAACCCCACATTCCACACACACACACTGTCTCTCTCAATATCCAAACACACACATACACAAAGACACAAACACGATCAGCTTATCTAGGCTAATACATGCAAAACAAATAAATGAAAGATATAATATTATATCTGAAAACTATAATTTAGAAAAGCCAAGACCCAAATTTCTCATAGTGGTTTACACTCATCCTGAGAGATTATACCTTTGGGATAGGTAAAAGCAAACATATATAGTTCAGGACTTCCCTGGCAGTCCAGTGGTTAAGACTTCAAATGCAGGGGGTGTAGAATTGATCCGTGGTCAGGCAGCTAAAATTCTCCCATGACTCATAGCCAAAAAAAAACAAAACATATAACAGAAGCAATGTTGTAACAAATTCAATACAGTTTTTAAAGGACCACATCCCAAATAAATCTTAAAAACAAAAAAAAAAGTACAAAGTGCTATGACTGATGTGTCCTTTGGTTACAACTTAAAATTTTAAATAAACTTAAAAAATTGAAAACTGGAAGCATATATTTGATTATCTGTTTTTGTACTACCTGGGTTTTTTTGTTTGTTTGCTTGTTTACTTGCTATAGTTATTGCTTACCATATTAAAACATAAACCTCTTTAACCATAATAAACCTCTTTAAACACTTATGTTTTTCCATAGAGAAAGCATAGAGAAAGACAACATGCCTTCAGAAGAAATCCCACCTACACCTGACAAGGCACGTTCTCAAACCCAAAGCCCTAGTTGCTCATATTTGTTTCTCAAACTGCTTAGTGGACATTGACTTTTCAAAGACCAGACCCAGGTACAGTTTCATATAGATGGCTCATTGGTTTTATGCATTCTTAGAGGTCATAAAGGGCTTGAATCCCTTTGCAAAGAGAAAAATTTCCTCTTTGTGGGGTATCAAGAGTTCATACCAAAGGCTTTGGTGAGATATTCTTGGTCTGCGTCTATGAGTAACCATAGGCCACCACTCTATTGCCACGAAGACAACTGGGCACTAACAAAAATAGGATTTCTCCTTTAAAGAGAGAAACACATGTAGTTTGAACCTGGCTGATCTTGGCTAGCCCTGTGTGCTAATGAATCACTTCTGTGACCAAAAATGTCAGGCAATACCACTAAAGATTCAGCAGATTTATTTTAAAGGATAGAAACATGATTTATCTACTCATTTGGATTTTCTGATTTACATTAAAAGAATAATAATGTTAAGAATAATGCCCGACATTTCTGTAGGATTTTAGAATTTGCAAAGCTTCTTTCTTTCATGATCACTTTTGAAATCCCTTAAGCCCACCCGCAAAGCAGACAAGGCAGGTTGTGATGTGATTGGCCTGCACCTCAGGTGGAGGGGTAACGGGAATCAAAACAGGACTCTTCCTAATAACACATTATAACCCAACAATGCAGAACTGCAAAGGGGAATGCGTCAGAAATCACACTTACAATCTTTAGTCCAAAAGCCACTCTGAAAAGCTCTGAGGTTGAAAAGATCTACAAGAAAGAATTTCTTCAGCAAGAATGCTAAGAATTCATTACACCAGCTGTGCACACACTCCATGAGGAAAAGAAAGGGAAAGCATCCTTTCTACCTGTAGGAGGCTTTAGGATTACACTTTGGAGAGCTCCATCTGGGGTCTAAAGGCAGAGACTGGTACCAGCTCTGAACTTAGAGAAACACAGAAGAGGCATGTTATTTCAGTGACAGCCTGGTGGCTCAGATGGTAAAGAATCAGGTTCGAACCCTGGGTTGGGAAGATCCTCTGGAGCAGGGGAACAGCTACCCACTCCAACATTCTTGCCTGGAGTATCCCATGGACAGAGGAACCTGGTGGGTTACAGTCCATGGGGTCGCAAAAAGTCAGACATGACTGAGCGACTAACACTTTCACTTTAAGGAGAGGAGGCAGTGATGGGCCACCCAAAAAGCAAACAGAGGAGACAGACCGCACTGGAAACAGCATGGGATTGGAGTTTCCCTTGGGTTCCACAAGGACTCTGCTAAAAGATACCAGAATATATCATGTTATGAAAAATTCTGCCCAAGAATCCTCCTGGGAGCTGGGTGGCAAGATGACCCCAAACAAGGTTAGAATTGACGTCTGAAGTTGTAAGTGGTCAATCATGAAGAGGCATCAACTGTGTCAAAGGCCTAGCAGTTGAGTCCCAGTATAAGAGTATTAAGCTACCACCTAACCCAGAGGGCAACAATGCTTGATCATGATGAGACCCACTAAGTCGCACCTATCTTGCTCCCTAACTCCCTTGCACAAACCTGTTGTAGCCCTAGAAAGCCCAGAGTTGACCAGGGACAGGTATGAGGAGAGGACAGGTATGAAAGCACAAGATGGAAAACAGAGATGACCATCAGAACTTCCCAGCTCCAACTTCAGGCTGCCCTGCCTTAGATACTAGTAGGTTGAGGAAGGAGAGAAGCTTCAATATAAAATGAAATTTAAAGCATTTAGAATATCTAATGGCTACTCCATAAAAGCTTGACTGCCTAATTAACTGCTGATTACATTTCAGGGGCCTCAGACTGGCATTTTGGGGCTGGGGCTGGGCTAATCCACAGTCCACTATGGAGAACCAAATCTGAGACGGAAGGAAGGGCAACCAAAAGAAAGTTGTCCCAGCTTTGCTCTTCAGATGCCTTGCTGTTGTGGAAAAAGACATATACAGGCACTTTTGATAAGGGTGAAAGAGGAGCATGAAAAAGCTGGCTTAAAACTCAATATTCAAAAAACTAAGATCATCACATCCAGTCCCATTTCTCATGGCAAATAGAAGGGGAAAAACGGAAACAATGACAGATTTTATTTTCTGGGGCTCCAAAATCACTTTAGATGGTGATCGTAGCCATGAAATTAAAAGATGCTCATTCCTTGGAAGAAAAAGTATGACCAACCTAGACAACAAATTAAAAAGAAGAGACATTACTTTGCCAACAAAGGTCCATCTAATCAAAGCTAGGGTTTTTCCACTAGTCATGTATGGATGTGAGAGTTGGACCATAAAGAAAACTGAGCGTCAAAGAATTGATGCTATTGATCTGTGGTGTTGGAGAAGACTCTTGAGAGACCCTTGGATTGCAAGGAGATCCAGCCATCGATCCTAAAGGAAATCAGTCCTGAATATTCATTGAAAGGACTGACGCTGAAGCTGAAACGCCAATACTTTGGCCACCTGATGCAAAACCAGCTCATTAGAAAAGACCCTGATGCTGGGAAAGATTGCAGGCCGGAAGAGAAGGGGACAACAGAGGATGAGAGGGTTGGATGGCATCACTGACTCAAAGGACATGAGTTTGGGCAATTCCAGGAGATGGTGAAGGACAGGGAAACCTGGTGTGATGTGGTCCATGGGGTCGCAAGGAGTCGGACATGTCTGAGAGACTGAACAATGACACAAAACTATGTAGAATGAATTTGCACTTGAATTTGTATAACACTTTGTAATCTTTGCAAAATTATTGAACAATTCATTACCTAGATGATTTATATCTTATTCACCTTTGAGTCTAGGGAATTGGTATTATTTGCCTTAATAAACAAGCCAAGACCTGGACTAAGAATTATTTGTTGTTATTGTTTAGTTGCAAGGTCATGCCTGACCCTTTGCGACCCATGGACTATAGCCCACCAGACTCCACTGTCCATGGGATTTCCCAGGCAAGCATAATGGAGTGAGTTGCCATTTCCAACTCCATGGAATCGTCTCAACCCAGGGATCGAACCCTGGTCTCCTGCATTGGCAGGTGGATTCTTGATTACTTGACCACTTAGGAAGCCCTGAGAGAATTATCTTGAGTCACATAAATAGTAGGAGAGCTTGGGCCAGGAGCTAGGCATCTTGATCCCCAGTCTGGTCTCCTCTTTGCCCCACAAACTCTGGTGTGTGCAGTTAAAAACAACACAGGCAACTCCTGGAAACTAGTGAGTATCCCTTCTCACTAATGTCAGGTAACAACATTACACTGGTCTTTCTCAAAGTCCCAAAGGCTGGTCTGATTAAGTGGGCTCTTCCCAGAGGGTCTTGTGAACCTCAAATCACCTTCTTTCTAATTTTTTTTCAGTAACTCTGACCATTTGGAGAGAAAACAAACCCATACACAGAGGAATTTAAAGTGTTATTTTAACTTTGTATACCATGCATAAAAAGTTACCCTTTCACTTGAATTTTTGAATATAAGTTGGGAAAAAGAAAAGTTTTGGCACATGTTCTCCAGGTGAATGCCCCAGGGCCTGAAGTTTAACTCCAGGACCCTCAACAAAATACCAGCGTAACCCCTTCCTGCCCAGCTCCCTCTCCTCCTCCTCCAAAGACTCCCCTCCTCATTGTCTCTCACCAGCCACTGTGAGGTTCCTGACTTTCTTCAGGCAGTCTGAATTTAAAGTAAGAACTAGGATTTTCTCCTGACTTACTGTCTTTTCTTGTTCACTAAAAGAAAATTATTCTTATATTGTTTAAAGAGAGATAAAAATTCAAGAGCATATCAGTCATTAAAAGAGCATAGAGCATCCAGTGATACAGAGACCCAACACACACACGTGGCCATAAACATTAATTACTGGATACTTAACAGAATGTCAGCAATCCCAAACCATCCAGGGTGCAGCTATTAATCTAACAGATGAAAATTCTCATGAGGAAGGACTTAAAACATCAAATGCCCTGTGACACCAAGCATTTTGCTGAATGCCCAGCCTGAAAAACACAAACTCACAAAACTTTCATCATATGCATCATTGTTCCTTTTTTACAGAATCAAAAATGCAAGCTCAGGAATGTTGAGTAATGTTGCCTGGAGACGCACAACTTATACAAGATGGATCCAGGATTTGAACTCAGGATTCTCTGTATGCAAAGACCAAGCTCTACTTTATTTTGTGCAACGTTTTCAGTGACAGGTCAGTCAGTCAGTTCAGTTGCTCAGCCATGTCCGACTCTTTGTGACCCCATGGACTGCAGCACACCAGGCTTCCCTGTCCATCACCAACTCCCAGAGCTTACTCAAACTCATGTCCATTGAGTTGGTGATGCCATCCAGCCATCTCATCAGGTAGCAGTCTAAAATCTCTATCATTCACTCTGACTGATGTCCTCAAGTCTTCCCTAAATTGTATAGCATAAAAGAAGGAAACAGCTATGGGCTGCAGCCTGCACACATCTTCATGTCTGCCCAGGTGCTCAGTCGTGTCCAACTTTTTGACTCTATGAACTGTAATCCACCAGGCTCCTCTTTTCATGGGCTTCTCCTGCCAAGAATACTGGAGTGGGTTGTCATCTCCTCCTTTGGGGAATCTTCCTGACTCAGGGATCAAACCTGTATCTCCTTCATTGGCAAATGAATTCTTTACAACTAGCACAACCTGGAAAGCCCTGAAACATCTTCATAAATGTAACTAAAATGCACGAGACAGAAAAAAAAAAAAAAATATAGGTAGTGTTGCGCATTACATTCTCTAGTTTATTTTCAAGTACCTCATATCTGTTGATAATCTTGATATCACGAAGCATTATAACTGCTCCTGCATTGCCTTTAAGCAATGAGTGATTGTCATTGTGTTTTAGGGCATGGACGCAAGAGCCAGGAGTTTTTCAGTAGTTTCTGATTGTTTCCATATATTGCTGTTGTTCAGTTGCTAAGTCATGTCTGACTCTGCAACCCTGTGGCCTGCAGCATGCTGGACTTCCCTGTCCTTCACCATTTCCCTGAGTTGGCTCAAACTCATGTCCACTGAGTCAGTGATGCCATCCAACCATCTCATCCTCTCTCGCCCCCTTCTCTTCCTGCCCTCAACCTTTCCCAGCATCAGGATCTTTTCCAGTGAGTCTGCTCTTACGTATTACAGCATGGAATCATCAAGACTAATCAGGCATGGTCAATGTGTATTCAATATCTGCTGATGAATAAGAACACACACATCTGAAAGATTTCTACCAAAAGTGTTTAAAATATAAAAAAGCTATTTCTTTGAGAAATAATTATCAATATATTGGGAAAAGTCACTTTTGAGGAAGAGTTCACTCCTTGACGATATTTCCCTATAATCCCCATATTTCTTTCCTCCCATACACAGATTCGTCTCTAATTTTTGTTTTAAACTTTTACATGGATACTTCTATCTATTCCATTTGACATAAAATAACTGGCTAGAATCACAGAAAGGGAGAGGAGAATTACCCAGAAGCATTAAGATCGTGTTTCCAAAAATGTTATTAAGAAAAACTCATTTGGGGGCTCCAAAATGTGTTGTCACAGTGAGACCCACTTGGCTCCCTTTCAGAATGCTCTTCTACTTTGCGGAGTCCTGGAAACCTGACTTCTGGGTGAGCCAAAAGGGAGGTGATCGCCTAGAAACAAACGTGAGTCTTCTGGGAGCTTTGACCGCCACCCCAAGCAGCCCTTGGATGGCCTGCAAATGGTACTGATAACATCTGATCGTTCTTTCACTAATCAGTCCCCTAAATTTGCCACTGCAGAAAGATGGAGTGCTGCTGGCAAGTACGCAGTCTCCCACTGGGCAGAGGGTGCTCCCTGCTCAGTGTCAGGCTTTTCAGCTGAGTGGACAATCTGGTGTAACAGTGGGATGCTGGGAGCAGGGACACCGGACGCCAAGGCTCTCCTGGTCCTGTTGGTAACTTCATTTCCCAAACGTTCATAATTAAACAGCTTCTATTGAAGTAATCAGCAGGAGCTCCTTAGCTTTGTTTTTGCAACCGGTATCGTGTTTATGGAGCCAAATATTAGAGACTTTGATACTGAATACCTCCTCGGATGTGTTAACGTTGGCAGGGTCTTGAGATTCTGAAGATGCCGGTGGCCTCAGCACAGCCCCGGCTCCCGCCTCCAACTCATCACCACCACCACCACCCCAAACACACACACACACACACATACACACAGACCACAAGGCAGCAGTTCTCCTATAAAAGACTCACAATATTTCTCCTGCAAGTCCCAGGGAAGGGTGTGCAATTGAAACAGGGTGAAATATGATCTCAAAGTGTCTGTCCGACCAGAAGTTTTCAAAGAAAACATTTCTTAAATCTTGTGTTCACTGCTGTTTCAGCCATCCAATTAGATTGGATGGGACTGCAGGGGGGCCAGGGGGGAGCTGTCGCCAGTCACTGCAGCAGGAATAGCAAACAAGACTTAGAGCAAATAAACGGAGCCCCAAGCTGGCATCCCAGGGGCCCCTGGCCAATGACCTCCTTCATCCCCCAGGCGGGATGGCCAGCCCACCCTCTGGGACCCAGGGCAGAAGTACAGGTTAATCAGATGAGACATTAGTTAGCAGCCTCGATTACTAGAAAGTAATTAATCAGGGAAAGTCTCCAAACAGGAGGAGAATAAATAAACAGCAGGCACAGTGATCCCATCTTGGCTCCAGATAAGGCTGCCATCCAGGTGTCCCGCTGGGGTAGAACCCATCTATCTTGTCCTGCTCCTCTTAGAAAATGTGGCGACATTTCTCACGTCTGCCTAGAAAACGCAAGGCCTGGAGGGCTCTGAACGGGAAGAAGATGAAGGACTTTGGAAAAACTATTGGAGGAAGGCTGGGGTGGTGGGGGCAGAGGAAGGGGCAGTTGTGGTGTGCCTTGACCCCCCAGTACATTCTTTTTTCACTGTATGTAAACTGGCCTTATTTCCACATTAAAAAAAAAGAAAGAAAGAAAAGTTTCTGTGTGGGTTTCCAAACTCCTGTTCATTTGGAGAAATCCTGGAACTCAAGAGCTGTTCTTAAGTCTGAGCATAAGAAGCAAAACCAATACAATATTATAAAGTAATTAACCTCCAATTAAAATAAATAAACTTATTAAAAAAAATAAAAAAGAAGCCCACTGGGTCATTAACCTCTGAGACTCTATTCAGCTTCAGAGAATCACAGTACAAACTGTAACTGATTTAGACCATCCAGAATGACTGATTTCTCCTTCAGTACTGATCTGGAGATGAGGCAGATAAGAAAGAATGGGAAGAAAATATAGTTAAATACAAATGGAGAGTATCAACCGTTGGTCCAGCTTGACCTGACATATGGCATCAAGTAAAGTTATCTGTGTATGTTGCATCTTTTTCCTTTTGGAGGGAAAAAAAAACATCAGCAACTAGAGAATGTGTGTAATATAAACACGGCTGTGTTAGCTCAGCTTCAGGGAAAGCATACCCGAACGTAAGGCAACACAAGGACATCCTGTGCTCGGAGGACCAGCACAATGATTTTAACCTAGTGACCCACTCTTAAACAGCTCTACAGCAAATCACAATTAAATAAATACCACTTCATAGCAGAGATTTGTTTTACAGCTAGGTTATTTGTGGGGAGAGAAAGAGAAGGTTGAATGAGCCACTGAAACTTTCGTTATAACATTAAGGTAGTTTCCAAATATTGGTGTCAATTCAACCTCAAGCTACATTTATGAAATGTCATGGCAATAAGTTATGGGCATTCTGGAACAAAACAGAGAGGTGGTTGAGAGGTGTGGAGGTAGACCAAAAAATTGCAGCCGCTTTGGTTTATTGTCTGAAGGTTGAGTCTAGTGGCCTCTCTTTGGCCCAAATATTAGGGATACCTGTGTAAAATGATGGCACAGACACCAGGGAATGAGTGAAAAACGCAGCCGCATGACTTGCTCTGGGGAACTCCTGGGCATGGGGTCAGGGGAGCTGAAATCAAGGCCTGGTTCTGCTAGTCTCTGGAGCACCAGGAAGGAAGTGGTGGGTGTGAAGAAGGGAGAGCTATTGTGGCCTTGTAGCTGACACTGAGAAATCACGACAGCACTAGAGGGTTCCAGTGACCTGGTCAACTGTCCCCAAAGAGGCTGACAGGCAGCGCTGACACCTTCTTCACTCCAGGGCCGATACTCCCTCCCTCCTTTGCTTTTCCTGTCTCTTTATTTAATTCTGATGTTTTCCACCTGTCCAATTTTTTCACACAGGCTCCCACAAAAAAAAAAAAAAAACTTTGGGCAGGTGACCTGCATCAGGCTTTCTGGCCTCCAGGAAAGACCAATCACACTTTCATCTGTCGCCCACCCAGACCTCTGGGTGCTAAGTCGCTTCAGTGTCCAACTTGCTACGACCCTATGGACTGTAAGCCGCCAGGCTCCTCTGTCCATGGATTTCCCGGGCAACAACACACTGGAGTGGGTTTCCAAGCCCTGCTCCAGGGGACCCAGACCTCTCCCACCTCTCAGACCTTATAATGGTATCCCTAGGATACCGGTGCTCCATCAAAAGCTTGAGTCCCGAAAAGCCTCTCCCTCTTAATGCTCAAATGATCCCTAAAGACCTAGATGTGCCAGAAACAGCTCCAAGTTTGCCGTCCCTGGTCGTGTGCCATTGCTGAGATCAGAAAGAGCAGTCGTGCTGCTGAGAAGGCCAAAGCCTTCCGCTGGCGCACAGCAAAGCCATGAGATGCTGAGCACCACCCAGAGCACTGCCTGCCCCAGAGGCAACGCCTCAGAAGTTACCACATCATCAGCCACTGACTAAATGAAAGCTCTGCAAGAGCAGAAGCCAGGTTTTCTCCATCAGGACCGCTAGCCCGAGGCCTGGACATAGCAGCTGTCGTCTCTGTTCCGTTCAACCAAACAGCAGCCTGGGCCCTGCGCTCCGCTCTCTCTAAAGATGCATAGAAATGAAACTTAGCCCTTCCTGTAAAGAGGCTAGCAAGAGAGACAAATACATAATTGACTATCAGAGTCCTAAATGGCGCCTGTGATGCTAGGTGTAGCTGAAGAATAGACATCTCCTTCTTTAATCTATGTCAAATGATCTCCTGACTTCTAGAAATCACTTGCTGAAACCAAACCATAGCAAATGACTCTTTCTGCGGGATGTATGAACCGGGGGAGTTCAGAGTCTAAATCAGAGAGGAGAGTCCTAGATCACTCTGCTGTGGTCGGGCTGAACCTGGAGGCCCCACAGCGGCAGAGAGACCCTGCCAGATGAGAATATAAGAATATATTCAGGGGATGGAGAGCCAGATGGCAGATAAAGTCATACTTAAAAGGGAACAGTTGAAGAAAAGTCAAGTGCGGCAGCTGGGCAAAGAGGACCTGGAGATCCTAGTGAGGGTCTCAAGTGTCCAGGTGGGACAGCCCCCTGCGGCTGTGCAGGCAACGGTGGGTGGGCTGTGCACATGGAGCTTCCTGGAGCTGCTAGGTTCGCAGCTACAAAATCACCCATGGGTGCCCTGTGCTCCTCTCTCCTCTACTGCCCAGAACAGCTTTCTGGTAAGTGTTTGGTGTATGAGAGATTTTCTGAGTGTGTGTGAAAAACTGTGTAAAAGACAGAGCAGACCTTTTATTATTTTAGTTGCTGCCCCAAATGGCAGGAGTAAGACCAGTGGGTGCAAAAATGAGAGGTTAGGTAAAATATTTTTTTAAGTTTTGAAGAACTATCTATGGAGCAAAGCAGACCATGTAAAGGGGTGACAGGCGACAGTCGTGAGCTGTGCCCCACCCCCACCAGCTTTCAGATGCAATGGACAGGTGAGCTGGCTTTGCTTTCAGGGCTTGGGAGAATGTTCCATTCTTGGAAGAGACTGGAGGCTGGGCTTAAGCTGGGGGCTACCTTAGGGTCTGGGTAAAGAGCAAACTGCAGTGGGCAGGCCACTGGGAGGTCCCAGAGGCTGGCAAGAGGTAGCCTGAGTGGGGCCCCAGAAAGAGTTACATTGCTCTTCAGCCCCAGAACGTTTTTAAAGTTATTTCCTGTCAAATCGAACCGTTTCCAAATGATCACATGGGTTTGCTCGGCAAGCAGAGGGGCCCACGATGCTGTCTGACCGCATTCTGCATGCAATGGAGAACCCGGTTCCCTCCCTCCTAATCTGATGAATCCTTGTCATAAATCCTGCCCAGGCTGTCGACAGGGTGGCTGCTGGCACCGGGCGAAGAGGAGAGGGCTGCTTTATGAGGGCCAGAGGAGACAGCAGGGCGCCAAGCCCTCTTTGAGAAGCTGGTAAATCAGCAACCGTGGGGAGGTGGGGAGAGGGCCGCGGCTTCACACAGGAGCATCTCCCAAACACAAGTGAATCACCTGGAGGAGGAAGGGCTCTGAGCTTCTTGAAACTGTGGGATCCTGAGGACCAAGGTAGCCAGGTGCAATGGAGCAAGATTCCACCAATTTCTCGGAGCCTCCTGTGTGCCACACTTTGGATCAAAAAGCACCAAGCCAGATGCTGGGAACACGGGGCCACTGACGGAGAGGGTCCCTGCCAAATAGCTCCCTTTCCAGAAGGGAGACCCACCCAATTAGAGAAGAAAGAGCTTCTATTATTAGTTGAGTTGAGCTGCCCTAACAAAAGACCATACCCTAGATGGTTTGAACAACAGAAATGAATTTCCCCACAGTTCTGGAGGCTGGATGTCTCAGGTCAAGATCCCACCCAGGGAACCTTTTGATAAGGGCTCTTGTGGAGAGTTGGGCTAAGCTGCTCCATGGAATTCCTGCCTCAGAATCCATTTTGCTTGGCCCAGCAGATCTAGAGGACCTTAAATTGACGCTACCACCCTCACGTATGTACACGCCCTGAATAGCAGCCGCAGGGTCACAAGCAAATATAAGTTTCCAATAGGACTTTCCCAGCAACCGTGTGAGGTACAGTCAACCCTGCCTCCCAATTCCTGCTCACATTATACACCCCCAGGAAAGTATTAGTCCCTCAGTCATGTCTGGCTCTTTACAGTCCCGTGGATTATAACCCTCCAGGGTCCTCTGTCCATGGGATTCTTCAGGCAAGAATACTAGAGTGGGTAGCCATTCCCTTCTCCAGGGAATCTTCTCAACCCAGAGATCAAACCCAGGTCTTCTATACTGCAGGCAGATTCTTTACTGTCTGAGCCATGAGACTTACCAAAACCCTGCTTTTTGGGTTTGAACTGACCAATCCAGCCCTAGCCCCAGAATCCCAAATCACTATATCCCACAGACTCTAATAAAGACACATGCTCAAATCTATCCTGCCCCTCTCTATCTCTACACTCTGCCTTGACCTCCCCATGTGGCCCCTTAAGGCATGCTTGGGTATATCTTCCAGGATAAAAAGGAATCAGTTCAGTTCAGTTGCTCAGTCATGTCCAACTCTTTATGACCCCAAGGACTGCAGAACGCCAGGCTTCCCTGTCCATCACAAACTCCTGGGGCCTGCTCAAACTCTTGTCTATTGAGTCAGTGATGCCATGCAACCATCTTATCCTCTGTCATCCCTTCTCCTCACACCTTCAATCTTTCCTAGCATCAGGGTCTTTTCAGATGAATCAGTTCTTCTCACCAGGTGGCCAAAGTATTGGAGTTTCAGCTTCAACATCAGTTCTTCCAATGAATATTCAGGACTGATTTCCTTTAGGATGGACTGGTTGGATCTCCTTGCAGCCCAAGGGACTCTCAAGAGTCTTCTCCAACACCACAGTTCAAAAACATCAGTTCTTTGATATTCAGCTTTCTTTATGGTCCAACTCTCTCACATCCATACATGACTACTGGAAAAACCATAGTTTTGACTAGATGGACCTTTGTTGGCAATGTAATGTCTCTGCTTTTTAATATGCTGTCTAGGTTTTTCATAGCTTTTCTTCCAAGGAGCAAGTGTCTTTTAATTTCATGGCTGCAGTCACCATCTGCAGTGATTTTGGAGCTCAAGAAATAAAGTCTGCCATTGTTTCCATTGTTTCCCCATCTATTTGCCATGAAGTGATGGGACCGAATGTCATGATCTTTATTTTTTGAATGTTGAGTTTTAAGCCAGCTTTTTCACTTTCCTTTTTCACTTTCATCTAGAGGCTCTTGAGTTNTTAATTTCATGGCTGCAGTCACCATCTGCAGTGATTTTGGAGCTCAAGAAATAAAGTCTGCCATTGTTTCCATTGTTTCCCCATCTATTTGCCATGAAGTGATGGGACCGAATGTCATGATCTTTATTTTTTGAATGTTGAGTTTTAAGCCAGCTTTTTCACTTTCCTTTTTCACTTTCATCTAGAGGCTCTTGAGTTCCTCTTTGCTTTCTGCTATTTATTCCTAGGAATAAATGTCTCCATTTCAATTATCCTTATAGATGATTTTTGAACTGTGGCTCACCATTCAGGACTCTGTGCTCTACTCAGCAAAAGTCAGTTTAGCAAATTCATAACAGCTCTCATCCTGGCTTATTGACAGCTGCCTTCTTGTTCTGTCCTCATACGGCAGAGAAAAAGAGAGCTCTCTGGTGTTTCTTCTTATAAGGACACCAGTGGTGTCCCAACCTTATGATATCACTGAATTATTTTCATAAAGGTCTTCTCTCTAAATATAGTTACACTGAGGGTTGGGGCTTCAGCCCATGAATTTGGGGAGGGACACAGATATTCAGTCTATAACAAAGTTCTAAAAAATTTAACTCTAGTAAAAGGTGAAATGTATGTGTGCTTAGACACTTCAGTCGTGTCCGACTCTTTGCAACCCCATGGACCATAGCCCACCAGGTTCCTCTATCCAGATTTTTCCAACAAGAATACTAGAGTGGGTTGCCATGCCCTCCTCCAGGGAATCTTCCTGACCCAGGGATTGAACCTGTGTCTCCTGTGTCTCCTGCATTGCAGGCAGACTCTTTACCACTGAGCCACTGAGGGAAGCCCAATAAGAAGCGACAAATGCTGTTATAAAATTGAACAAAGCCCTGTGGAGTGACTTGTCTGACAGAGCGGATTGAGAGTGAGGGAGTGAGTAATCAAAGAAAATCCACAGACGAGGCATCAGATTCTGCTCCATGCAGAATAAGAAAGAATCCACCCAGTGAAAAAATAGAGGAGAGAGACCACATAGGATAGTGGGGAAGAGCACAAGAGGTCTGGATTAAAATCCTAACTCTGATCCTACTAGTATTTGTTGCTGGACAAACATTTGAACCTCTCTGAATCTCGGGTTACTCATCTATAAAAAGGAAGTAGGAGAGTCCACGTGACATGGTTGCTGTGGAGGTTAACAAATGAACTCCTTTTAAGGGGCTGACCAGACAATGCTTCCTAGTGAGAGATGGCATTCCAGGCAGAACAGGGGCTGAGAGCTTGTCAGTCACATGGAGCCTTCAAAATAAATGGCCTGTTTAGGGAAGGGTGAGCAGTTCAATGTGGCATCTTCCAGAACATTGAGGAGAAGACCAAGACCTAGGCTGAGTCCAGACTGGGAGTCTATTTAGTAACACACTAAGGAGTTGAACTCTTTTCTGAGAGCTCTATGGAGCTGTTGAGTGACTTGAGGCAAAAAGTGACATGAAATGTCTGAGATTTTAGGAAGATCACTCTGGTTTCAGCAGGAGCTGAAGACAGAAGCAGAGCAGGGCCAAGCAACAAGGCTTGGATATCCGAGATGGTAGCGAAGAAACTGTCCCAACAATCATTCCACCTGGCAGCCTCATCACTCTCCACTTCAAAGAGCATCTGCTGAACTTCCACAATATGCAAGGCCCAGGCCAAGGGCTTCAAGGGAGACTCTGCTTCCAACCCCCATCAGCTCAGTACTCAGGACCTGACACAGTCTCTTCCCACCACACCTTGCCAGTTTTTCCCCAACACTCTCCAGCAGATATGCTGAGCTCGAGCCAAACAGACTGAAGGGGTTTTCCTGATAAAATGGGCTTAAACTATTTCTTCCCTCCATGCCCTTGTTCTTGCTGTGGGAACTTCCATGCCTGGGTTTGGATCACTCTTTTGCTGGCACTGTGTGACCTATGGCAGATCACTTAGCCTTTCTGTTCCTTCATATGTGTAATTTAAATAGTGACAGTACTTGCAGGAACATTGTCAAGCGTTCCTAAAACATTTAGCACAAGATCTAGCATGTTCCCTGCCACTTGCCAGCATGACTCCCAAAGTCCGCTCCTAGGATCTGGTTGCTCACCACAGACCTCCACAGTCTGTCCCCTCATTCTGCTCTCAGAAGCTGACATATGTTACAGTCTTCTGGGCACATTAGTTTTCTTCACCCCAAAACACACCCCAGTGGAGAGATCTCACAAGGACTGTATAGTCCTCCCCCGTGTGTCCTCTCAGAACTGAGCACACGTGATTGTGTAGCTATTTGAATGGGGCACATATCTGTACAGAGTTGGGCTCTGCTGGGTAAACAGCACAACACAAAGACCCACCTACCCAAGACACCATGTCCACGCTCCCTTCTAAGTGTTTTTTCTTCCTGCCAATAGTCCCTGATGATCAGACCAGAAGGGGGCACAGACCCAGTGAAAGCCTGCTAATAAAAGGGCCAGGCATGCATGACATGGCCCAACCAAAACCAGGAGCCAAGACGGTCAGTCACTGCTGAGAATATTGTTGGACACAAGAAGAAAATCATGCAAGAGCAACAAGAGTTGAAATCGAAAGGACTTTGGAAGTCCTGAAATCAAGACCGAGTGATTGAGGAGAACACAGAACTGGAGCATGGGAGCCCACAACTAGTAAATGTTCTGAGAAACCGGAAATTAATAGTGGTCTTAGAAATTACATATATCGAAGATCTACTACAAGCCGCCCACTGAGTTAAGCAATATATGGATTATCTAATTTACTTACTTTTATAAAAACCTAAAGAGTGATCACTATTATTAGACCTATTAGAAGAAATTGAGTCACAGAATGGTTAAATGCTATAAGTCCCCATTGCCCAACTGGTTTCTCAATTCCCTATAAGAAACCCTCACACTATCCCCTATGCCCACCACCAGTTACTTAACATAACACAGTAGATCTCCTCTCCTTGTAAGTACAGAAGCAGAAAATACTGTGGAAACAAAGATTGCACACCAGACAGGAAAAATGTGCAAAAAGGAGAAGCACCCCATCAAACATGGCACAGACTAGACCTAGTTCCCAGCGGCTGCCTAGACCCCTGGGGCTGTCGGAATCACTCATTCTCCTGGGCCCCGAAGGTTGGGTCATGCATGACTAATATCTTTAAAGACTTTGTACATATTGTGCCTCTTTTTTCCAGCCAGCTCGTAAGGTCCTTGAAGANTACTTTGGCCACCTCATGCGAAGAGTTGACTCATTGGAAAAGACTCTGATGCTGGGAGGGATTGGACGCAAGAGGAGAAGTGGACAACAGAGGATGACAGGGGTGGATGGCATACTGACTCGCTGCACATGAGTCTGAGTTAACTCCAGGGGTTGGTGACGAGCAGGGAGGCCTGGCATGCTGTGATTCATGAGGTCACAAAGAGTTGGACATGACTGGGCAACTGAACTGAACTGAACTGAACTGAATCAAGGAGCCTGATTCCTATAGTTCCATTTCCTTTCTCAGCATTGCTTTGTTTATTCAAGGTCTTTTGTGTCTCCATAAAAATTTTAAGAATTTTTGTTCTAACTTTGTGAAAGTAAACTAGATCATTGCTAATTTGCTATGCATTTCATTGAATCTATCATTTGCCTTGGATAGTATAGTCATTTTGACAATATTGATACTTTCAGTCCAAGTATATCTTCCCAACAGTTTGCTCATCTTCAGTTACTTTCATCAGTATTACATCTTTTGAAGTACATGTCATTTGTCCCCTAAAATAGGTTTGTTGCAATGGTAAATGTTTGTTTGTTTGTTTTTCCCCCTTGACTTTCTCTGCCTGAGACTTCATTGTTAGTGTATAGAAATGCAACAAATTTATGTGTATTAATTTTGTAATTTGCAACCTTACCAAATTCATTGATGAGTTCTAGTAGTCTTCTAGTAGCCTTTTAGAATTTTCTGTTTACCATCATATCAACTGCAAACAGTGAGAGTTTAACTTTTAAATTTTCAATTTGAATTTATTTGGTTTGTTTTTCTTCTCTAATTGCCATAACTAAGACTTCCAAATTATGTTGAATAAAACTGGTGAGCATGGATACCCTTGTCTTATTACTGATCTAAAGGAAATATTTTCAGCTTTCCATTATTGAGTATGATGTTAGCTATAGGTTTGTCATATATGGTCTTTATTGTATTAAGATATGTTCCATCTATGCCCACTTTCTGGAGAGTTTTTTATCATAAATAGGTTTTGAATTCTGTAAAAAGCTTTTCTTGCATCTATTGATGATCATTTGTTTTCTATTCTTCAGTTCGTTAATGTGGTGTATCAAACTGATTGATTTGTGAATATTGAAAAATCCTTGCATCCCTGGGATAAATCCCACTCTATCATTTTGTTGATGATTTTTGCATCCATGTTCTTCAGAGATATTGGCCTATAATTTTATTTTTGTGTGTAATTTTTGTCTGGTCTTAGTATCAGGGTGATGGTGAAATCATAGAATTAATTTTCAAGTGTTTCTTCTAATTTTTTTGAATTGTTTGAGAAGGTAGGTGTTAGCCCTTTTCTAAATGTTTGATAGAATTCAACTCTGAAGCCATGTGATTCTGGATTTTTGTTTACTGGGAGTCTTTAAATCACTTTCAGTTTCAGTATTTATCATTGGTCTAGTCATGTTTTCTGTCTTCCTGGTTCAGTTCTGGAAGATTGTATCTTTCTAAGAATTTGTCTGTTTCTTCAAGGTTGTACATTTTATTGGCATACAGTTGCTCATAGTAGTAACTTACAATCCTACGTATTTCTGTGGTGGTAGTTGCAACTTCTCCTNTCACTTTCAGTTTCAGTATTTATCATTGGTCTAGTCATGTTTTCTGTCTTCCTGGTTCAGTTCTGGAAGATTGTATCTTTCTAAGAATTTGTCTGTTTCTTCAAGGTTGTACATTTTATTGGCATACAGTTGCTCATAGTAGTAACTTACAATCCTACGTATTTCTGTGGTGGTAGTTGCAACTTCTCCTTTTTCATTTCTAATTTTGTTCATTTGATTGCCATCCCATTTTTTTGTCCATTATGAATCTCGATAAAGGTTTATCAGTTTTATCTTTTCAAAGAACTAACTTTTAGCTTCATTGATGTTTTCTGTTGCTTTTCCTTCGTCTCTATTTTATTTATTTCTGCTCTGATCTTCTTTTTTTCTTCTACTACCTTTAGTTATTGCTTGTTCTTCTTCTAGTTGATTTAAGAATGAGGTTAGGTTGCTTATTTGAGATTTTCCTTGTTTCCTGAGTTAAGATGGTATTGCTATAAATATTCCTCTTAAAACTGCTTTGGCTGCATCTCATAAGTTTTTGGATCATTGTGCTTTCATTTTCATTTGTCTCTAGGTATTTTATTTCTTTTTTGATTTATTCAGTGATCTATTGATTATTTAGTAGCATATTGTTTAGCTTATAGGTGTTTAAACATAAGCTAAACAATATGTTACTAAATAATCAATGTATCACTGAATAAATCAAAAAAGAAATAAATCCTCTGATTTATTTCTGATCTCATAGACTTGTGTCAGAAAAGATGCTTGATATGATTTCAATTTTCTTAAATGTACTGAGACTCACTCTGTGGCCCAGAAGGTGGTCAATCCTGGAAAATGTTCTATGGACACATCAGAAGAATGTGTTTTCTGCAGCTTTTGAATGGAATGGTCTATAAATATCAATGAGAATATTTGATCTAATGTGTAATTTAAGGCTTGTGTTTGCTTACTAATTTTCTCTCTGGATGACCTGTCTATTGATGAAAGTGGCGTGCTAAAGTCACTCGTTATGACTGTGCTATATTTCTGTTATTTTGTCAATTTCTTACTTATGGCTGTTAATATTTGCCTTTTATATGGAAATGCTTCTATGTAGTGTATATATATCGGGGAAGGCAATGGCACCCCACCCCAGTACTCTTGCCTGGAAAATCCAATGGANCTGCCCCAAATGGCAGGAGTAAGACCAGTGGGTGCAAAAATGAGAGGTTAGGTAAAATATTTTTTTAAGTTTTGAAGAACTATCTATGGAGCAAAGCAGACCATGTAAAGGGGTGACAGGCGACAGTCGTGAGCTGTGCCCCACCCCCACCAGCTTTCAGATGCAATGGACAGGTGAGCTGGCTTTGCTTTCAGGGCTTGGGAGAATGTTCCATTCTTGGAAGAGACTGGAGGCTGGGCTTAAGCTGGGGGCTACCTTAGGGTCTGGGTAAAGAGCAAACTGCAGTGGGCAGGCCACTGGGAGGTCCCAGAGGCTGGCAAGAGGTAGCCTGAGTGGGGCCCCAGAAAGAGTTACATTGCTCTTCAGCCCCAGAACGTTTTTAAAGTTATTGCCTGTCAAATCGAACCGTTTCCAAATGATCACATGGGTTTGCTCGGCAAGCAGAGGGGCCCACGATGCTGTCTGACCGCATTCTGCATGCAATGGAGAACCCGGTTCCCTCCCTCCTAATCTGATGAATCCTTGTCATAAATCCTGCCCAGGCTGTCGACAGGGTGGCTGCTGGCACCGGGCGAAGAGGAGAGGGCTGCTTTATGAGGGCCAGAGGAGACAGCAGGGCGCCAAGCCCTCTTTGAGAAGCTGGTAAATCAGCAACCGTGGGGAGGTGGGGAGAGGGCCGCGGCTTCACACAGGAGCATCTCCCAAACACAAGTGAATCACCTGGAGGAGGAAGGGCTCTGAGCTTCTTGAAACTGTGGGATCCTGAGGACCAAGGTAGCCAGGTGCAATGGAGCAAGATTCCACCAATTTCTCGGAGCCTCCTGTGTGCCACACTTTGGATCAAAAAGCACCAAGCCAGATGCTGGGAACACGGGGCCACTGACGGAGAGGGTCCCTGCCAAATAGCTCCCTTTCCAGAAGGGAGACCCACCCAATTAGAGAAGAAAGAGCTTCTATTATTAGTTGAGTTGAGCTGCCCTAACAAAAGACCATACCCTAGATGGTTTGAACAACAGAAATGAATTTCCCCACAGTTCTGGAGGCTGGATGTCTCAGGTCAAGATCCCACCCAGGGAACCTTTTGATAAGGGCTCTTGTGGAGAGTTGGGCTAAGCTGCTCCATGGAATTCCTGCCTCAGAATCCATTTTGCTTGGCCCAGCAGATCTAGAGGACCTTAAATTGACGCTACCACCCTCACGTATGTACACGCCCTGAATAGCAGCCGCAGGGTCACAAGCAAATATAAGTTTCCAATAGGACTTTCCCAGCAACCGTGTGAGGTACAGTCAACCCTGCCTCCCAATTCCTGCTCACATTATACACCCCCAGGAAAGTATTAGTCCCTCAGTCATGTCTGGCTCTTTACAGTCCCGTGGACTATAACCCTCCAGGGTCCTCTGTCCATGGGATTCTTCAGGCAAGAATACTAGAGTGGGTAGCCATTCCCTTCTCCAGGGAATCTTCTCAACCCAGAGATCAAACCCAGGTCTTCTATACTGCAGGCAGATTCTTTACTGTCTGAGCCATGAGACTTACCAAAACCCTGCTTTTTGGGTTTGAACTGACCAATCCAGCCCTAGCCCCAGAATCCCAAATCACTATATCCCACAGACTCTAATAAAGACACATGCTCAAATCTATCCTGCCCCTCTCTATCTCTACACTCTGCCTTGACCTCCCCATGTGGCCCCTTAAGGCATGCTTGGGTATATCTTCCAGGATAAAAAGGAATCAGTTCAGTTCAGTTGCTCAGTCATGTCCAACTCTTTATGACCCCAAGGACTGCAGAACGCCAGGCTTCCCTGTCCATCACAAACTCCTGGGGCCTGTTCAAACTCTTGTCTATTGAGTCAGTGATGCCATGCAACCATCTTATCCTCTGTCATCCCTTCTCCTCACACCTTCAATCTTTCCTAGCATCAGGGTCTTTTCAGATGAATCAGTTCTTCTCACCAGGTGGCCAAAGTATTGGAGTTTCAGCTTCAACATCAGTTCTTCCAATGAATATTCAGGACTGATTTCCTTTAGGATGGACTGGTTGGATCTCCTTGCAGCCCAAGGGACTCTCAAGAGTCTTCTCCAACACCACAGTTCAAAAACATCAGTTCTTTGATATTCAGCTTTCTTTATGGTCCAACTCTCTCACATCCATACATGACTACTGGAAAAACCATAGTTTTGACTAGATGGACCTTTGTTGGCAATGTAATGTCTCTGCTTTTTAATATGCTGTCTAGGTTTTTCATAGCTTTTCTTCCAAGGAGCAAGTGTCTTTTAATTTCATGGCTGCAGTCACCATCTGCAGTGATTTTGGAGCTCAAGAAATAAAGTCTGCCATTGTTTCCATTGTTTCCCCATCTATTTGCCATGAAGTGATGGGACCGAATGTCATGATCTTTATTTTTTGAATGTTGAGTTTTAAGCCAGCTTTTTCACTTTCCTTTTTCACTTTCATCTAGAGGCTCTTGAGTTCCTCTTTGCTTTCTGCTATTTATTCCTAGGAATAAATGTCTCCATTTCAATTATCCTTATAGATGATTTTTGAACTGTGGCTCACCATTCAGGACTCTGTGCTCTACTCAGCAAAAGTCAGTTTAGCAAATTCATAACAGCTCTCATCCTGGCTTATTGACAGCTGCCTTCTTGTTCTGTCCTCATACGGCAGAGAAAAAGAGAGCTCTCTGGTGTTTCTTCTTATAAGGACACCAGTGGTGTCCCAACCTTATGATATCACTGAATTATTTTCATAAAGGTCTTCTCTCTAAATATAGTTACACTGAGGGTTGGGGCTTCAGCCCATGAATTTGGGGAGGGACACAGATATTCAGTCTATAACAAAGTTCTAAAAAATTTAACTCTAGTAAAAGGTGAAATGTATGTGTGCTTAGACACTTCAGTCGTGTCCGACTCTTTGCAACCCCATGGACCATAGCCCACCAGGTTCCTCTATCCAGATTTTTCCAACAAGAATACTAGAGTGGGTTGCCATGCCCTCCTCCAGGGAATCTTCCTGACCCAGGGATTGAACCTGTGTCTCCTGTGTCTCCTGCATTGCAGGCAGACTCTTTACCACTGAGCCACTGAGGGAAGCCCAATAAGAAGCGACAAATGCTGTTATAAAATTGAACAAAGCCCTGTGGAGTGACTTGTCTGACAGAGCGGATTGAGAGTGAGGGAGTGAGTAATCAAAGAAAATCCACAGACGAGGCATCAGATTCTGCTCCATGCAGAATAAGAAAGAATCCACCCAGTGAAAAAATAGAGGAGAGAGACCACATAGGATAGTGGGGAAGAGCACAAGAGGTCTGGATTAAAATCCTAACTCTGATCCTACTAGTATTTGTTGCTGGACAAACATTTGAACCTCTCTGAATCTCGGGTTACTCATCTATAAAAAGGAAGTAGGAGAGTCCACGTGACATAGTTGCTGTGGAGGTTAACAAATGAACTCCTTTTAAGGGGCTGACCAGACAATGCTTCCTAGTGAGAGATGGCATTCCAGGCAGAACAGGGGCTGAGAGCTTGTCAGTCACATGGAGCCTTCAAAATAAATGGCCTGTTTAGGGAAGGGTGAGCAGTTCAATGTGGCATCTTCCAGAACATTGAGGAGAAGACCAAGACCTAGGCTGAGTCCAGACTGGGAGTCTATTTAGTAACACACTAAGGAGTTGAACTCTTTTCTGAGAGCTCTATGGAGCTGTTGAGTGACTTGAGGCAAAAAGTGACATGAAATGTCTGAGATTTTAGGAAGATCACTCTGGTTTCAGCAGGAGCTGAAGACAGAAGCAGAGCAGGGCCAAGCAACAAGGCTTGGGTATCCGAGATGGTAGCGAAGAAACTGTCCCAACAATCATTCCACCTGGCAGCCTCATCACTCTCCACTTCAAAGAGCATCTGCTGAACTTCCACAATATGCAAGGCCCAGGCCAAGGGCTTCAAGGGAGACTCTGCTTCCAACCCCCATCAGCTCAGTACTCAGGACCTGACACAGTCTCTTCCCACCACACCTTGCCAGTTTTTCCCCAACACTCTCCAGCAGATATGCTGAGCTCGAGCCAAACAGACTGAAGGGGTTTTCCTGATAAAATGGGCTTAAACTATTTCTTCCCTCCATGCCCTTGTTCTTGCTGTGGGAACTTCCATGCCTGGGTTTGGATCACTCCTTTGCTGGCACTGTGTGACCTATGGCAGATCACTTAGCCTTTCTGTTCCTTCATATGTGTAATTTAAATAGTGACAGTACTTGCAGGAACATTGTCAAGCGTTCCTAAAACATTTAGCACAAGATCTAGCATGTTCCCTGCCACTTGCCAGCATGACTCCCAAAGTCCGCTCCTAGAATCTGGTTGCTCACCACAGACCTCCACAGTCTGTCCCCTCATTCTGCTCTCAGAAGCTGACATATGTTACAGTCTTCTGGGCACATTAGTTTTCTTCACCCCAAAACACACCCCAGTGGAGAGATCTCACAAGGACTGTATAGTCCTCCCCCGTGTGTCCTCTCAGAACTGAGCACACGTGATTGTGTAGCTATTTGAATGGGGCACATATCTGTACAGAGTTGGGCTCTGCTGGGTAAACAGCACAACACAAAGACCCACCTACCCAAGACACCATGTCCACGCTCCCTTCTAAGTGTTTTTTCTTCCTGCCAATAGTCCCTGATGATCAGACCAGAAGGGGGCACAGACCCAGTGAAAGCCTGCTAATAAAAGGGCCAGGCATGCATGACATGGCCCAACCAAAACCAGGAGCCAAGACGGTCAGTCACTGCTGAGAATATTGTTGGACACAAGAAGAAAATCATGCAAGAGCAACAAGAGTTGAAATCGAAAGGACTTTGGAAGTCCTGAAATCAAGACCGAGTGATTGAGGAGAACACAGAACTGGAGCATGGGAGCCCACAACTAGTAAATGTTCTGAGAAACCGGAAATTAATAGTGGTCTTAGAAATTACATATATCGAAGATCTACTACAAGCCGCCCACTGAGTTAAGCAATATATGGATTATCTAATTTACTTACTTTTATAAAAACCTAAAGAGTGATCACTATTATTAGACCTATTAGAAGAAATTGAGTCACAGAATGGTTAAATGCTATAAGTCCCCATTGCCCAACTGGTTTCTCAATTCCCTATAAGAAACCCTCACACTATCCCCTATGCCCACCACCAGTTACTTAACATAACACAGTAGATCTCCTCTCCTTGTAAGTACAGAAGCAGAAAATACTGTGGAAACAAAGATTGCACACCAGACAGGAAAAATGTGCAAAAAGGAGAAGCACCCCATCAAACATGGCACAGACTAGACCTAGTTCCCAGCGGCTGCCTAGACCCCTGGGGCTGTCGGAATCACTCATTCTCCTGGGCCCCGAAGGTTGGGTCATGCATGACTAATATCTTTAAAGACTTTGTACATATTGTGCCTCTTTTTTCCAGCCAGCTCGTAAGGTCCTTGAAGACGAAGATCGTGCCTTCTCATGCTGTTTGTCCTTTGGCAAATGAGAACGTCCTGAACTTTTTTCAAAAATCTTCCCTGTGGCTCCGTTCAGAGTGCCAGTGCTCCCACCCATGGACATGAGATCCTTCAGGGCTCTCCAAAGGCATTGGAGCCCTTAGGTGTAATCTGAGAACCACCAGCAGAATAAATAAATCCCTGCCCTGGTGGCAAATACCTCCCTTTACTTCTTCCCCTATAAATGCAAACTTCTTCTCATAACTGCTCTCCATTTGTTTTGTTTATTCCACTTAGCTCAAGTCAGAAGCAAACAAGAGAAAATGCACAAGGAGCCACCTAGCATAGTGCGTGGTATGGACTCAGGAATTCTGTTTCCTCCAGTACTGCTTAATCTGAAGAGTGCAAACTTTGGTGCGTGGTATGGACTCAGGAATTCTGTTTCCTCCAGTACTGCTTAATCTGAAGAGTGCAAACTTTGGTGTTTTAAATGGTCCTTAAAATGGCTGGGCAGCGGGTGGTAGTTCCCATGGCCAAGAAGCCTTCTTCTCAGCCCATAGACAGACTTGCCGTGCGGGCAAGAACAGTGTAAACTTCAGGCTCTTACCTCTGGGGTTCCCAGATGGTCCCTCTGATAGTAATGAGCAGAGAGCTAGACTAGTCCATACCTCCAAATGCAGGTCCCAGCTCAGGGTCCATCCACAGGAAATAGCCTCCGAAGAAGCAGCTTCTGCAGGGCCGGATGGAAAAGGAGAGTCCTGATCTGAGAAAATGGCAGAAGCTGAGGCTTGCCAAGCTGAAAACCTCATGCAAGCTTCAAAATAGCAAGGAAGACATCAAGGAAATCCCCACATCCAGGGGTCAAAGCTAAACTATGAAGACTGGCGCACAAGGCAGCAGGTAGGGAGGCCTACAAATGTGGGCATAGTGAAGTTGAAGTGGAAATGAGTGACTGTCTATGCAGGGGTTTTCAAACATTTTTTAATTCAATTTTCAATTAGGAGAGAATTGCTTTACAATGTTGTGTTGGTTTCTACCATACAACAACACAAATCAGCCATAATTACACATATATCAAACTTTCTTTAAGTATTTACTTGCTTATTTATTTATTTGGCTTTGTCGGGCCTTAACTGCAGTACCCAGGATCCTCATTGCAGCATCTGGACTCCAGAGTGCGAGAAATCAGAAGTTGAGGCCCACAGGCTTAGTTGCTTCATGGCATGTGAGATTTTAGTTCCCTGACCAGGGATCAAACCCACATCCCCTGCATTGCCAGGAGAACTCTTAACCTCTGGACCACCAGGGAAGTCCCTCAAACATTTTTAATAGATGAACTCTCTTTTAAAAATGAAAGCTATACAACTCTAACACATAAACAATACTTTAAAAATCAGTTTTTAGGATATTAATACATCTACTAATTATGAGAACAATGGAATTGATTTCATCAGAATGAAAATTTGAAATGGAGTATATGGTTGGAATTTTATTTCACCAGCAGCATCTACTTTATTTCAGCATTTTATTTTGGTTCTAGAGTTTCCAAGGAAAATATAAATCCTGGTCACAGAGACAAGTTGTTGCAAATGATAAATAGTCTTTTTAACCAATTGCTTTGCAGTAAAATAATCTTCAGGAGAAGGCAATGGCACCTCACTCCAGCACTCTTGCCTGGAAAATCCCATGGACAGAGGAGCCTGGTAGGCTGCAGTCCATGGGGTCACTAAAATCAGACACGATTGAGCAACTTCACTTTCACTTTTCACTTTCATGCATTGGAGAAGGAAATGGCCACCTACTCCAGTGTTCTTGCCTGGAGAATCCCAGGGACAGGGAAGCCTGGTGGGCTGCGGTCTCTGGGGTCGCACAAACTCGGACACGACTGAAGCAACTCAGCAGCAGCAGCAGCAAGATAATCTTCAACTAGGCAGCAAATGGAAAAGTTTTACTCTGAAATTTGAAAATTAAAAAAAAAATGAGCAAACACATTGATGAACAACTCAAATTTGCATAATCACTAAAAGAGATTAGTCTGGAACATCTACTAACATTTGTCACTTTATTTCAATGGATTGCAGTGAGCTGGCAGTATGGCCCAATTGGCCTGTCTTAAAAGTTTCTTTCTGTATGGAGTGGACATAGAAGCCAAAGAGGCCCCTGGTGGGGAACTTATGAACAACCCAAGAATTCAAGAAGAAACAAACTACCTAGTCAATACCATCAAATAGCTTAGAAGCAAAAAAAATGTAGTTTGAAAGACTTAAGACAAAACCCCAGATGTATCATATATTAACTGTGTGAGATTGGGAAATTATTTAAAATTTCTGAGCCTAAATATTCTTATCTCTAAAACTGGAATAGTAATTTTGTTTCATTGGACTGTTACAAATATTAAATGAGATGCTATGTGTACAGGACTAGCTGTTTAGTAGCTCAGTAACTAGGAACGAGGATGGAGCCAGAGGGACTATATAGGTGGACACAGAAGCCTGGGGTTTGTCTTGGCAAACAGATCCAGGCCTGAGAAGGTCTCAGGAGCAGGCCCTGATCAGGTCAAGAGGGAAGGGAGGAACTGGGGCTCACTTGGTTCTTCCTGCCTCCATAAGGATTGTTACAGGGGACAGAATAGAGCCCAGATGAATAGCTGGAGAAGGCAGAAGTTGCGGGCCACGAAGACCAGGAGATGCTAGCAATCAACATGGTACGTGCAAGGACACTTGTGCCCCAGGGATCGTTCTTCTGGGATTCCTCTGCATGCTGCTGCTACTGCTAAGGTGCTTCAGCCGTGTCCAACTCTGTGCAAGCCCATAGATGGCAGCCCAACAGGCTCCCCCATCCATGGGATTCTCTAGGCAAGAAAACTGGAGTGAGTTGCCATTTCCTTCTCCAATGTATGAAAGTGAAAAGTGAAAGTGAAGTTGCTCAGTCATATCCGACTCTTAGCGANGTGCAAGCCCATAGATGGCAGCCCAACAGGCTCCCCCATCCATGGGATTCTCTAGGCAAGAAAACTGGAGTGAGTTGCCATTTCCTTCTCCAATGTATGAAAGTGAAAAGTGAAAGTGAAGTTGCTCAGTCATATCCGACTCTTAGCGACCCCATGGACTGCAGCCTTCCAGGCTCCTCTGTCCATGGGATTTTCCAGGCAAGAATACTGGAGTGGGGTGCCATTGCCTCCTCCGCCTCTGCATGGAGATTTTTTCAAATAGATATCCCCTGCTCACTTTCCCCTCAGAAGTCTGTAGAAGAAAGATGGCAGTACCCATGCCAGGCTTTTAACAGATCAAGCAGAAGGAGACACACCAGGGCAATGCTGCTTAGAGGTGCCAAACCCAGCCCCATTCCCTGAACACACATATACCAGGAGGTCACCCTTTCATTAATGGAAGCTCCGGGTACCTCTCCCTGTTCAAGATCCAAGTCCCCTGTTCTTTTATCCCTTCCCCAAATAGCTGCCTGACCCCATGCACATATATGATTCCTAGAGCAGAGTCCCCAACTTTTATAGCACCAGGGACTGGTTTCATGGAAGACAATTTTTCCACTGACTGGAGGAGGGAGGACGGTTTCAGGATGATTCAAGCCCATGACATTTATTGTGCACTTTATTTCGATTATTATTACATCAGCTCCACCTCAGGCATTTGATCCCAGAGGCTGGGGACCCTTGTCTTAGAGAACTTCCTTCCTGTATTCAACCCCATTGGTATTTCTAAACAGGATCCTCATGCTTCCTTTGCCCTAGGTAATTTACCACCACTATAGCTAGCTGACTCAGCCAACTGCAGCTCTGTCAGGGCTACCTAATCCCTAATTAGAGATGAACCAAGATGAGATAAGAGGGTAGATTCTTTACAGACAGAAAAAAAGTGACGTTGAAGGTCAGGAACTGCAGCGGTAAGGAGATACCCCTCGTCCAAGGTAAGGAGCAGCCTTGAAGANGAGAAGACTCTTGAGAGTCCCTTGGACTGTAAGGAGATCTAACCAGTCCATCTTAAAGGAAATCAGTTCTGAATATTCACTGGAAGGACTGATGCTGAATCTGAAACTTCAGTACTTTGGCCACCTGATGCAAAGAACTGAGTCATTGGAAAAGACCCTGATGCTGGGAAAGATTGAAGGCGGGAGGAGAAGGGGATGACCGAGGATTAGATGGTTGGATGGCATCACCAACTAGATGAACATGAGTTGGAGCAAGCTCCAGGAGTTGGTGATGGACAGGGAAGGCTGATATGCTTCCATTCCTAGGGTCACAAAGAGTCTGACATGATTGAGCAACTGAATGGAACTGAATGTAACCCATTTGTGTGCTACAAATTCATGAGATAAGGAACTTACAAAAAACTATCATTTTTGTACTGCTTATGTCATTAAAAATATTTTATTATAAAAAAATGTTAGCTGGATTAAACAGTGTATCTGGTGATGGAAAGTGAAGTCGCTTAGTTGTGTCCAACTCTTTGTGACCCCATAGACTGTAGCCTATCAGGCTCTTCCATCCATGGGATTTTCCAGGCAAAAGTACTGGAGTGGGTTGCCATTTCCTTCTCCAGGGGATCTTCCCAACTCAGGGATCTAACCCTGGTCTCCCCCATTTCAGACAGACACTTTAGCCTCTGAGCTACCAAGGAAGCCCACCTGGTGATGGAGTTCCTTTATATTCTGGTGCATGCTCCTCATCCCACAGTGGGTAGGATGATTACTGCTAATATTGCTTTTTCTTTGTTGCCTGCTCACATACACTCATTAAGAGAGATCATCCTCTTTCCTACTTGGGAAATATAAAAATTATCCTGGAGTCTTATGCCTTCTGTTTCCTTTCAAGAAATTACTATATTATTTTTATTTTAACTGTAGGTTTTTCTTCTATTGGCTATTAAAAGAACTGGTTATTAATACTTCTTGTGTTCTTTTTTGCAAGTCTTGTTGTCATGTGTCTTATTTTGCACTTACCCTTGTTTAGCCTCAGATTTGAAACTATAGCCAAATATAATATAACTACTAATATGTGTCTGAGCTCAGATTCACATCTAAGTGTGTGTGATGGCAGATTGTGAGTTCTTCACAAGAATACTGAATTTTTTCACAAAAATAAAAGGCAGAAATAAGCAATTTGGAGGAAGTGTTTAGAGGACTCTATGGCCTCTCATAATTGGATCAGATCAATATATTAAAAAAAAACATAAAAATTTGTGCTTATTCTCTGATTTAGTTGCTAATTTCACTCCACTAGAAACTGATGCTTTTAAGTAATACAATATAAATTAATTACTTGGAAAACTGATATTTCTAATAAACACATAAATTAAAAGTTCCACAACTTTGTCATTAGATTCAACAGATATAACTACCCTGGAAACTTGCTTCCAAAATTTTCTCAACATTCACATGAATTTCTAGGCTAATTCATGGTGGACAGTCATAAACAACTTAGTGAAATGAGTCTGTGGATTATATTTTGAATAGTGCTATGTCAAAGTATTCACAGGTATTAAATTTACACACAGGTTTCTACATTAACCCTTATCATACCCTCCAATGTAAAATTTGCCTCCAAGGAAAGTTAATCCTGTTTTTAAAAATTTAGATTACACTAGAAAATTACTAGAGCTATTCAATGAATATAGTAAACTTGCAGGATATAAACTCAACACACAGAAATCCCTTGCATTCCTATACACTAATAATGAGAAAGTAGAAAAGAAATTAAGGAAACAATTCCATTCACCATTGCAACGGAAAGACTAAAATACTTAGGAATATATCTACCTAAAGAAACTAAAGACCTATATATAGAAAACTATAAAACACTGATGAAAGAAATCAAAGAGGACAATAAGAGATGGAGGAATACACCGTGTTCATGGATTGGAAGAATCAATCTAGTGAAAATGAGTATACTACCGAAAGCAGTCTACAGATTCAATGCAATCCCTATCAAGCTACCAGCGGTATTTTTCACAGAACTAGAACAAATAATTTCAAGATTTGTATGGAAATACAAAAAAACTCAAATAGCCAAAGCAATCTTAAGGAAGAAGAATGGAACTGGAGGAATCAACTTGCCCAAATTCAAGCTCTACTACAAAGCCACAGTCATCAAGACAGTATG
>SJYX01015307.1:240054-284466 GCA_006410675.1 Oreotragus oreotragus | reverse complement strand
GTGGTCTGGTATTCCCATCTCTTTCAGAATTTTCCACAGTTTATTGTGATCCACACAAAGGCTTTGGCATAGTCAATAAAGCAGAAATAGATTTTTTTCTGGAACTCTCTTGCTTTTTCCATGATCCAGCGGATGTTGGCAATTTGATCTCTGGTTGCTCTGCCTGTTCTAAAACCAGCTTGAACATCAGGGAGTTCACGGTTCACATATATGGGCAAAACACTGAGCAAAATGGAAGTTTAATGTAGAAAGTAAAGGCTATTGTTTTCCAGTGGTCATGTGTGGATGTGAAAGTTGGACTATAAAGAAAGCTGAGTGTCAAAGAATTGATGCTTTTGAACTGTGATGTAGGAGAAGACTCTTGAGAATCCCTTGGACTGCAAGAAAATCCAGCTAGTTCATCCTAAAGGAGATCAGTCCTGGGTGTTCATTGAAAGGACTGATTCTGAGGCTGAAACTCCAATACTTTGGCCACCTCATGCCAAGAGTCGACTCATTGGAAAAGACCCTGATGCTGGGAGGAGGAAAAGGGGACGATAGAGGATGAGATGGCTGGATGGCATCACTGATTTGATGTACATGAGTTTGGGTAAACTCTGGGAGTTGGTGAGGGACAGGGAGGCCTGACGTGCTTCAAATGATGGGATTGCAAAGAGTCAGACAAGACTGAGCGACTGAACTAAACTGAGCTGAATATAGAAATAAGAGAATCTACCTATAGCTACAAGGAATTGATTAAGACTCATTGGAAAAGACCCTGATGCTGGGAGGAGGAAAAGGGGACGATAGAGGATGAGATGGCTGGATGGCATCACTGATTTGATGTACATGAGTTTGGGTAAACTCTGGGAGTTGGTGAGGGACAGGGAGGCCTGACGTGCTTCAAATGATGGGATTGCAAAGAGTCAGACAAGACTGAGCGACTGAACTAAACTGAGCTGAATATAGAAATAAGAGAATCTACCTATAGCTACAAGGAATTGATTAGCCTGATGGTTACGAAGCCCAAACTTGATCTGTTTGCCTCATGATATGCCAATAAATTTGGGAGATGAGGTGTTGAGGCAAGGAATATGACATTATTTAGAAAGCCAGGAGACAGGATTTCATGCTAATATCTCAAAATAACCATCCTGTTGAGCCCTGGATGCTCAATTCTTTTATGAAACAGATATGAGTGGAAGTAAGAAACCAAAGTAAAAAGACCATTTAATTATTGCAAATATCTCTTAGAATGGCAAGCCTCAGACAGGAGTTTGTGTTAATTTCTTTCTTCCTGCAGTCTACACATGGACAGCATTACCAACAAGGCTCTTTAGTTTTACATTCAGTTAAAGGGGGTCAGGGTTCCCTGAGGCAGGCCAATATATATACTTATAATAACAAAAGCACCAAAACAAAGGTTAAAGTGAGAGGTGCAGATTCAGCATGAAGTAAAAATTAGCCCTTCCTGGTTACATGATCATCTTTATTTATAATTAGCTCACCTTATTTCAGTATATGGCAGAATATGGGGTGCTTTTTTCTCCTCAGAGTACTCATTGACATCAGCCAAAGAACTATTCTTTCAACATAAAATATATTGAAGAAGACAATATTTTTTTGTCTTTAAAACTACATTGTTAACCATAAGGTTCTTATCTAAGCCTGTGAGTCTCCTTCTGTTTTGTAAAAAGTTCATTTTTATAATTTTTTTTTAGACTCCACATATAAAGGATGACATAAATATGATATTATGGTGGCAAGAGGGAAAGATGGGGAAGGAATAATTAGGGAGTTTGAGATGGAAATGAGCACATGGTTATATTTAAAATGAATAACCAGCAAGGAACTAGAGTATAGCTCATGAAACTCTTCTCAATGTTATGTGGCAGTGTGCATGAGAGAGGAGTTTGGGGGAGAATGAACACATATATATGTATGATTGGGTCCTCCCTGTTCACCTGAAACTATCATAATGTTTTTAATCAGCTATACTCCAATAAAAAATAAAAGTTTAAATAAAATAAAAGCAGTCTGAGCCTTTCCTGATCAATAAAACCAAACAAATAAACAAGCAAAACAAACCGGCATTGTTGAATGAAAGAGAAAAAAAGGGATAGAAATGGTAAAGAGAGAGGAAGGAAGGGATGAAGGATGAAGGAACACATGAATGAAGGAAGAAAAAAATGAAGAATCAAAGGGGGAAATTGTATGTGTGGAGACAAGGTGGGGCAGAGGGTAATTTTAAATTAAGAGACTAAAGAAAAATAAAAATCAGATACAACCATTAAAGCTTGATAGGATCCTGAACCAAAACAAACGAACCAGCACCTATACAAGATATTTTAAGGACACTGGGCTATGTACTAGATATAAATTTATTAGATAAAATTTTTATTTATGTTTTGGTATTGGGCTTCCAAGGCAACACAGTGGTAAAGAATCGGCCAACCAATGCAGGAGATACAAGAGACAAGGGTTTGATCTCTGTGTCTGGATGGTCTCCTGGAGTAGGAAATGGCAACCCACTTCAGTATTCTTGTGTAGATTATTTCATGCACTGAGTAAGCTGATAGGCTACATCCATACATGACCACAGGAAAAACCATAGCCTTGACTAGGCGGACCTTAGTTGGCAAAGTAATGTCTCTATCCATGTTGGTCATAACTTTTCTTCCAAGGAGTAAGTGTCTTCTAATTTCATGGCTGCAGTCACCATCTGCAGTGATTTGGGAGCCCAAAAACATAAAGTCTGACACTGCTTCCAGTGTTTCCCCATCTATTTCCCATGAAGTGATGGGACCAGATGCCATAATCTTCGTTTTCTGAATGTTGAGCTTTAAGCCAACTTTTCCACTCTCCTCCTTCACTTTCATCAAGAGGCTTTTTAGCTCCTCCTCACTTTCTGCCATAAGGGTGGTGTCATCAGCATATCTGAGGTTATTGATATTTCTCCCGGCAATCTTGATTCCAGCTTGTGTTTCTTCCAGTCCAGCGTTTCTCATGATGTACTCTGCATATAAGTTAAATAAGCAGGGTGACAATATACAGCCTTGACGTACTCCTTTTCCTATTTGGAACCAGTCTGTTGTTCCATGTCCAGTTCTAACTGTTGCTTCCTGACCTGCATACAGATTTCTCAAGAGGCAGGTTAGGTGGTCTGGTATTCCCATCTCTTTCAGAATTTTCCACAGTTTATTGTGATCCACACAGTCAAAGGCTTTGGCATAGTCAATAAAGCAGAAATAGATGTTTTTCTGGAACTCTCTTGCTTTTTCCATGATCCAGCGGATGTTGGCAATTTGATCTCTGGTTCCTCTGCCTGTTCTAAAACCAGCTTGAACATCAGGGAGTTCACGGTTCACATATTGCTGAAGCCTGGCTTGGAGAATTTTGAGCATTACTTTACTAGCGTGTGAGATGAGTGCAATTGTGCGGTAGTTTGAGCATTCTTTGGCATTGCCTTTCTTTGGAATTGGAATGAAAACTGACCTTTTCCAGTCCTGTGGCCACTGCTGAGTTTTCCAAATTTGCTGGCATATTGAGTGCAGCACTTTCACAGCATCATCTTCCAGGATTTGAAACAGCTCAACTGGAATTCCATCACCTCCACTAGCTTTGTTCTTAGTGATGCTTTCTAAGGCCCACTTGACTTCACATTCCAAGATGTCTGGCTCTAGATTAGTGATCACATCCTCATGATTATCTGGGTCGTGAAGATCTTTTCTGTACAGTTCTTCTGTGTATTCTTGCCACCTCTTCTTAATATCTTCTGCTTCTGTTAGGTCCATACCATTTCTATCCTTTATCGAGCCCATCTTTGCATGAAATGTTCCCTTGGTATCTCCAATTCTCTTGAAGAGATCTCTAGTCTTTCCCATTCTGTTGTTTTCCTCTATCTCTTTGCATTGATTGCTGAAGAAGGCTTTCTTATCTCTTCTTGCTATTCTTTGGAACTCTGCATTCAGATGCTTATATCTTTTCTTTTCTCCTTTGCTTTTCGCCTCTCTTCTTTTCAGTGCTATTTGTAAGGCTTCTCCAGACAGCCATTTTGCTTTTTTGCATTTCTTTTCCATGGGGATGGTCTTGATCCCTGTCTCCTGTACAATGTCACGAACCTCATTCCATAGTTCATCAGGAACTCTGTCTATCAGATCTAGGCCCTTAAATCTATTTCTCACTTCCACTGTATAATCATAAGGGATTTGATTTAGGTCATACCTGAATGGTCTAGCGGTTTTCCCTACTTTCTTCAATTTAAGTCTGAATTTGGAAATAAGGAGTTCATGATCTGAGCCACAGTCAGCTCCTGGTCTTGTTTTTGTTGACTGTATAGAGCTTCTCCATCTTTGGCTGCAAAGAATATAATCAATCTGATTTCGGTGTTGACCATCTGGTGATGTCCATGTGTAGAGTCTTCTCTTGTGTTGCTGGAAGAGGGTGTTTGCTATGACCAGTGCATTTTCTTGGCAAAACTCTATTAGTCTTTGCCCTGCTTCATTCCGCATTCCAAGGCCAAATTTGCCTGTTACTCCAGGTGTTTCTTGACTTCCTACTTTAGCATTCCAGTCCCCTATAATGAAAAGGACATCTTTTTTGGGTGTTAGTTCTACAAGGTCTTGTAGGTCTTCATAAAACCGTTCAACTTCAGCTTCTTCAGCATTACTGGTTGGGGCATAGACTTGGATAACTGTGATATTGAATGGTTTGCCTTGGAAACGAACAGAGATCATTCTGTCGTTTTTGAGATTGCATCCAAGTACTGCATTTCGGACTCTTTTGTTGACCATGATGGCTACTCCATTTCTTCTGAGGGATTCCTGCCCGCAGTAGTAGATATAATGGTCATCTGAGTTAAATTCACCCATTCCAGTCCATTTTAGTTCGCTGATTCCTAGAATGTCGACGTTCACCCTTGCCATCTCTTGTTTGACCACTTCCAATTTGCCTTGATTCATGGACCTGACATTCCAGGTTCCTATGCAATATTGTTCTTTACAGCATCGGATCTTGCTTCTATCACCAGTCACATGCACAACTGGGTATTGTTTTTGCTTTGGCTCCATCCCTTCATTCTTTCTAGAGTTGTTTTCCCACTGATATCCATTTGCATGTTGGGCACCTACTGACCTGGGGAGTTCCTATTTCAGTATCCTATCATTTTGCCTTTTCATACTGTTCATGGTGTTCTCAAGGCAAGAATACTGAAGTTGTTTGCCATTCCCTTCTCCAGTGGACCACATTCTGTCAGACCTCTCCACCATGACCTGCCTGTCTTGGGTTGCCCCACAGGCATGGCTTAGTTTCATTGAGTTAGACAAGGCTGTGGTCCTAGTGTGATTAGATTGAATAGTTTTCTGTGAGTATGATTTCAGTGTGTCTGCCTTCTGATGCCCTTTTGCAAGACCTTCTATCTTACTTGGGTTTCTCTTACCTTGGGCATGGGGTATCTCTTCATGGCTGCTCCAGCAAAGCATAGCCACTGCTCCTTACCTTGGATGAGGGGTATCTCTTCACTGCCACTCTTTCTGACCTTCAACGTGGGATGGCTCCTCCTGGCACTCCTGCCCCCACGTAGCCACCTCTCATTGGACATGGGGTTGCACCTTGGACGTGGAGTTGCTCCTCCTGCCTGCCCTTGGCCTCAGGTGTGGGATTGCTCCTCCCGGCTGCTGCCCCTGGCCTCGGGCACCGGCCCTGGCCTCAGACGCAGGGTAGCTCCTCTCAGCTATCACCCCCTACCTCGGACACAGGGTAGCTCCTCTCAGGCGTTCCTTCGCAGTTGAAGCCTGGGACTCTAGGCCGCTGCCCCTGACCTTGGACATGGGGTAGCTCCATTCAGCCATGCTTAGTTCACCGGCCACAGCTGCCTGTACTTAGTGCGCTGGTCGCAGGGGCCTGGGCCAGTCTATGGGGCTGCAAAGAGTCAGACATCACCGAGCGATTTTCATTTTCACTAATGGTTAGAGAAGTAAAGTTAAGTTGCAAAAAGCCTTTATATGCAGAGATGATAAAATGTATTAATGGAAGAAGAGGTGAAGTACTGAGGCAAGTTAAAAAAAAGAAAATAACAGACACTTGTCTTAAACTTCTTGTAAAAGTTTTTTATCCTTTCTGATTTATAATACTGGGAAAAAAATTAAAAAAAAAGCAAGATACAGCATAAAAAATAATTGGCTAATTCAATGAAACTTCCACATGCTACAAAGATTTACAGTTTTTATAAACAGTAACATTTCAATATTACCAGGAAATGTTTTAATTCTTTAATTTTCATGTTTTATTCTTGATTAAACTTTAAACACAGAATTTTATTATCAAAATTTTACAATTTGTGAGGTCAGATTTGAGATAATACTGTAGATACTATTTATGAAGGAATAAAAACCTGAATGGGATACTTAATTTAAATGTCATCCTTGAATTAGCTTCTTTTCTTGCAGTATTTATTCTAATTTTGATTCCTTCAGCTTGGGCTTTTCCCTTAGTCTTTGTTAGAGAAAAGTGTTCTTATCCTTATTTTGATGTCTCCATTTTGCAAATTTGTCTCCTGTTTTCTCTATATAATTGTTTCCCATCAATTTTAAAACATTTGCATTACATTCTTGGGAATTCTTGTACATTTTTTGCTATCTAAGGGAATATTTTAGGGTTCTTCAATCATACATAAGTATGTGCAGTAAATAATCAGAAGGGAGACACTTGGATGTGCTCCTGCCAATACATTGACTCCAGTTTTAAAATATTTTTTATTGCACTTTTCTCTTTATTTGAGAAAAATCATAATACATTAACCTTTAAAAACGGATGCAATAAAAATTTTTATATCACTTAACATATATTTGAATTTTCTTAAAAGTCTGCTCTCATATTTAAGTTAAAAGAAGGTTTTTATGTTTTATTTCTACTACAGAAATCAGCAATATATAGATAGCATGTGGAATTAGTCAGTGACTTGGGAAACCCTTACACTGAAGCTTTTTTCTCTATGTTTCCTCTCTCCTGTTGTGAAGAAAATATACCACAAAAATTTTTATTTTTAAAGTTAACCTTTGTCCTGGATTATATTCTACCCATCTATTTGTTTTTTTCTTTCTTTCTTCTTCTCCTTCACTTGTTTGATTCCATCTTTAGAAATACCTAGCATAATGCTGGAACCTATTAAACACTTAATAGATTAATAAATAAATTTAAAAAAATAATTAAAAGGGTGTGATTAATCATTTCTCCTTGCCAACACAGTTCTTCTCTCAGGGGGGAAAAATCTCCTTTTTATCAATAAGAATCTGACCCCTAGGGAAGCTGTTTCTGTGACTTTCTTACTCATTTTTGAACCTTACTGCATAGCACATTTCAACCACCTCTGAACCACAGGATTGAGAAAGATTTCAATGGAAGCACTCTCTTTCTGCTTCATACTCCCATCCCCACTCTCTCTTCATATACCTTTTCAAAGATCTCTGCTAATTATTTCCCATGGCAACAGATTGCTTTCCTAGGTAGATTGGTTAGTGATTTTTCAGTGACTTTTCCTTCAAATTATTTTTCCATGTATCTTAAAAGACATTTATAAAAGATGTTTGAAAGTAGAAAATAATCTTCAGCTCTGTGGCAGAGTTACACAATTTCATTTATTTATCTAACACACAGAATATTTTTAAATTAAGAAGTCTTTTATTCACAATATTATTAAAAACCAATGAGTGCAATGTGAATTTGTTCACCCTGTAAAAACATTGGTATACTATTTAAGAGGCAGTGTTCCATATCTTCAAGTTATGTTCCATAGCAAAATTTATTTTGCTTTTATTATTGAAGAAATTAATACTGAGTTCCTATTTTGTACTCTCTCTTTATTTTCTTTTGATGTTTAATTTGAAAGATATTTAAAAAAAAATCTCTTTCAGTGTTAAAGCCTCTTAAATACACACAACAAGCATGTAACATGTAGCAAATGATTATTTTGAACAGGGTATTTTTATGATAATTTTGGATAATCATTTGGCCAAAGTTAATATTAATATCAAATGTTAATATTTATTGATTCATAACTGTATGTGGAAAGGGAATGTTGCCTGTCATGCCAATAAGCAGAGTGTTGCTCGTCATTTCAGTTTTGTAAAGATCAAGCTATCAGCTACTGTAGCCACCTTGGGTGATGCACACTGAAGAGAATTCAAAATGAAGAAAAATAGGAAGCATTCTGTGCTTGGACTAGTATTACTTCTAGATAGTTAAGATGTATATCTAAGAAATAATTTCAGTGAGTCCAAACTCTAAGATCATATCCTACATAGAGAAGCACTAAAATAATTAACTTGTGATGTCTGTTTTTGTAATAAACAATAATATTTTGATGTTTGACTATATATATATATATTTTTTTTTCAGTAAAATTCTCTTAATACATTGGAGAAGTTGTCTCCCAATGTATTATCTTCAATAATATCAACAAATAAAACTTCACTTATAAAATTTAAGTTGTATATTTCCCTTCAGTCAACAGTATCTATTTTTATAATGTGCTCATTTTGGACCCTTTAGTTTGTAAATGTTCCCACAATAATTTAGTTTATACATCATAAAATCTGTATGTTCAAATATCATGAAAATATATTTCAGTTTTATACTTAATGTGTGTATGTTAGTCTCTTAGTCATGTCTGACTCTTTGCAACCCCGTAGACTGTAGCCTGACCGGCTCTTATGTCCATGGGATTCCCCAGGTAAGAATACAAGAGTGGGTTGCCACTTCCTTCTCCAGGGCATCTTTCAGACCCAGGGATTCAACCCATGTCTCCTGCATTGCAGGCAGATTCTTTACCATCTGATCTATAGGGAAGTCCCTTTATATTTCATATTATGCTCAAAATTTTATTAGAAGATACCAACAAGAATAGCTAAAGATAAAATTGATGAATAATTTTGTAAATTTCATTTTATACTAGAAGCATACTGTCTGTTGGTGAAGGAAATAGCAACCCAATCCAGTATTCTTGCCTGGAAAATCCCATAGACAGAAGAACCTGGTGTACTACAGTCCATGAGATCACAAGAGCTGCACATGATGTAGCAATTAAACCACAATCACTGTTGTCTGTGGGTTAAGTCTACTTAGTTGAAATTCTCACTTCATTTGGTTTTCATTTGAAAAAAGATTAAGAAAGCTCTGTTAAATACAATATCTTTGACTTAAAAAAATCTTAAATTTAAAATCTATATGAATGGAAATTATTATTATAAGTAACTACCATTAAAAAAATTGGTTTTCCTGAATCCATAATAGTCACTCAATTAATGAGTATACCAATCTCTTATAATTCTTAAGGTTAAAAGAATATTCAATCATTCAAAACTAAGTGTTCATTACCATATGGCTAGTGTTGTTGGAAGAGGTTGTTTGCTATGATCAGTGCATTCTTTTGGCAAAATCCTATTAGCTTTTGTCCTGCTTAATTTTGTACTCCAAGGCCAAACTTGCCTGTTACCAGGTATCTCTTGATTTCATACTTGTGTGTTCCAGTCTTCTATGATGAAAAGGACATCATTTATTGGTGTTAGTTGTAGAAGGTCTTGTAGGTCCTCACTGAACTGTTCAACTTCAGCTTCTTTGGCATTAGAGGTTGGGGCACAGTTTTGAATTATTGTGATATTGAAGGTTTTGTCTTGGAAATGAACAGAGATCATTCTGTTATTTTTGAGACTGCATCCAATTATTGAATTTCAGAATCTTTTGTTGACTATGATGGCTACTCCATTTCTTCTGAGGGATTTTGACCACAGAAGTAGGTATAACGCCCATCTTAATTAAATTCACCCATTCTGGCCCATTTTAGTTCACCGATTCCTAAAATGTCGATGTTTACTCTTGCTATCTCCTATTTCATCACTTCCAATTGGCCTTGTTTCATGAATATTGTTTTTTACAGTGCCAGACTTTACTTCCATCACAAGTCACATACACAATTGGGTGTTGATTTTGCTTTGTCTCCATCTCTTCATTCTTTCTGGAGTTATTTCTCCACTCTTCTTCAGCAGCACATTGGGCAACTACTGACCTGGGGAGTTCATCTTTCAGTATCATATTTTTTAGCCTTTTCATATTGGTCATGAGTAAATGCCAAATCAGATACTGAAATCAGATTAATTATATCCTTCACAGGCTAAGATGGAGAGGCATTAAACACTCAACAAAAACAAGACTGGGAGCTGACTGTGGCTCAGAACATCAACACCTTATTGCAAAATTCAGACTTAAATTGAAGAAAGTAGGGAAAACTCCTAGACCATTCATGTATGGCCTAAATCAAATACATTACAAGTATACAGTGGAAGTGAAAAATAAATTCAAAGAATTAGATCTGATAGACAGAGTGCCTGAAGATTATGGACAGAGGTTCATGACATTGTACAGGAAGCACTGATCAAGACCATCCCCAAGAACAAGAAATGCAAAAAAGGCAAAATGGTTGTCTGAGGAGGCTTTACAAATGGCTGTGAATAGAAGAGAATCTAAAGGCAAAGGAGAAAAGAAAACATATACCTATCTGCATGCAGAGTTCTAAAGAATAGCAAGGAGAGATAAGAAAGTCTTACACAGTGATTAGTGCAAAGAAATAGAGGAAAACAAACCTAATGTAGGTAATGGAAATTCAGTTGAGCTATTTCAGATTCAAAATGGTGATTCTGTTAAAGAGCTGACCTCAATATGCCAGCAAATTTGGAAAACTCAGCAGTGGCCACAGGACTGGAAATGGTCAGTTTTCGTTCCAATCCTAAAGAAAGGCAATGCCAAAGATGTTCACACTACCACATACAATTACACTCACCTCAGATGCTAACAAAGTATTGCTCAAAATTCTCCAAGCCAGGCTTCAACAGTAAATGAACCAAGGACTTCCAGATAGTCAGCTGGATGTAGAAAAGGCAGAGGAACAAGAGATCTAATTGCCAACATTCACTGGATCACAGAAAAATCAAGAAAGTTCAAGAAAAACACTACTTCTGCTTAATTGACTACAGTAAAGCCTTTGACTGTGTGGATCACAACAAACTGTGGAAAACTCTCAAGAGCTGGGAATACTAGACTACTTTAGCTCCCTCCTGAGAAATTTGTATGCAGATCAAGAAGGTACATTTAGAACCTGACATAGAATAACAGACTGGTTCCCACTTGGGAAAGGAGTACTTCAAGTCTGTATATTGTCACCCTGTTCATTTAACTTATATGAAGAGTACATCAAGCAAAATGCTGGGTTGGATGAAGCAGAAGCTGGAATCAAGATTGCTGGGAGAAATATCAATAACCTCAGCTATGCAGATGACACCAACTTTATATCAGAAAGTGAAGAGGAACTAAAGAGACTCTTGAGGAAGGGTGAAAAAGGAGAGTGAAAAAAACTGGCTTAAAACTCAACATTCAAAAACCTAAAAACTAAGATCATGGGATTTGGTCCCATCACTTCGTGACAGATAGATGGGGAAACAATGGAAACAGTGACAGACTTTATTTTCTTAGGCTCAAAAATCACTGCAGTTGGTGACTGCAGCCATAAAGTTAAAAGACATTTGCTCCTTGAAAGAAAAGCTATGAAAAATCTAGATAGAATATTAAAAAAGCAGATGCATTACTTTGTCAACAAAGATTTGTCTAGTCAAAGCTGTGGTTTTTCTAGTCATCATGTATGGATGTGAGAGTTGAACCTTAAAAAAAGCTGAGATCTAAAGAGTTAATGCTTTTGAACTGTGGTATTGGAGAAGGCATTGAGAATCCCTTGGACTGCAAGGACATAAAACCAGTCAATTGCGAAGGAAATCAGTCCTGAATATTTATTGGTAGGACTGATGTTGAAGCTGAGGCTCCAATACTTTGGCCACCTGATATGTAGGAACCTGATGCTAAGAAAGATTGATGGCAGGAGGTGAAGGAGACAACAGAGGATGAGATTGTTGAATGGCATAAACGACTCAATGCACATGAGTTTGAGTAAGCTCTGTGAGCTGATGGTTGTCAGGAAAGCCTGGCGTGCTGCAGTTCATAGGGTCACAAAGAGTTGCAAACAGATAAACCTTTAAAAACAGAGAAAGTAGTCACCTTCAGCAAGGACAAAATGTGGGCAAACTGTAATCTTTTTACAATGTATTTTAAACTGTAACTGAATGATTGATTAGTCAAATTCCATAGCAGAGGTCATGTGACTGCTAATTTCCAAAGCTGTTAAGAATATTTAGTAGATGGTATCATACAATTATTAGTTTTAATGGTATATAGTATATCATGGGTCAATAATATTCCCATTATGCAATTTAAACTACTACTCAAAGTATGGGTTTAAATACTTGTTATTATAAGGTTTGAACAACCTATTTATTTCTATGTTTTTCAGATTCCTCATTTGTAAAATAATTAAAGAACATGTCTCATAAAAATTAACTGGGAATATATATTTATATCCCTGGTGGCTTATCTGGTGGCTCAGTCAGTAAAAGTTTCTGATTGCAATGTGGGAGACCAAGGTTTGTTCCCTGGGTGGGGAAGATCCTCTGGAAAAGGAAATGGCAGCCCACTCCAGTACTCTTGCCTGGAAAATTCCATGGATGGAGAAGCCTCAAAGGCTACAGTTCATGGGTGGCAAAGAGTCAGACACAACAAAGCAACTTCACTTTCACATATATATATATATAATCACATATGCATATATTTAGCATATATACATATGCTATTTACATATACATATGAATGGTGTGTTGTATCATTAGAATGCTTCTTGCAACTTAGTAACAACTTAATAATGACTGAATTTGCATCCCAATAATTATTATTATTTTACTATAATTATAATAATAACCGTTTGTTATTGTATCAAATAGTATGGTTTGTTTCACCATTTTATAATCCATAGAGATTAAATTGCTTTACATTTCCACTTTAGATAAAATATAGTATATTTTCCCGCATCACTGAACATTTTATTTGTGTATATGTGTATTTTTGCCACAGTTACCAACTGACAAGATATTCACACTCATAAGGTATATTGCTATCTAAAATAGTTTTGCAGTTTAGAATTCAGATGTATAAAGCTTGATTTATATTTCTGTTGCCAATAGAAATTAATATTTTTCATTGTCAATTTGATGTGAGTAAAGGGTTATTTTGTTTTTACTTCTATTTCCTAAAATTTTATTTTTATATATTTAAAATTAATTTCAAACACTCCTTTATTTTTGTGTTAGATTGATAAAAGATAACTCATTGCATTTTGATTTAAAGGAAATATTTTTTTAATATTTAGATTACAAATGGTTTCTCCACCATATATGTCAGACACATTTAATTTTTTTTAATATATTTTTGTTCAACTGTTCTTTATGTGGGAGGTGTGGCATATAGAGCTTTCTGTTTCATGTAGTCAATCTACAAATGTATACCTTCCAATTTTACTGAGGCTTGACTTCTGTGCCCTGAAATGTTTCCCTTGACCATGGACATCTATTAAGAAAGATGTCTTATTTTACTTGAAAAATAATAAATAAACAGTGTCTTCATTAAATTATTTGTTAAAACAAACATTTTAAAATTTATCTAGTTTTGCATGTTACTTTTAATTCAGGTTCTTCATTAGAGTTGGAAACACAAATCCCTTGCTTATCAATGACAAAAGTCTATTAGTTATTAGTGAGGAAAAGTATTTGAATGCTTATTAAGTACATCTCACCCATTTTTCCATAGTGAAGGCAGACAGTTAACCACTGTTGAACCACATAGTTAAGAATTGTACTATAATGACAGTAGTCATAGAAAAGCACAGTAACACTGAAGGATTTGACGTCTATTTGTTATCATCAGATAGACACATTTAATAAACAACTCCATAAAATGTACAATTTTTACTTTATACTGGCTACCTCTGACATCAAGGTAAAATCTTAATGGTGAGCAATTTAAACTTTTCATGACCTTTCTTCCTTCACTATTATTTTTAATCCTTTGATACTATGTTGAAATTGATAAAGGTTTATAATATTCAGTCATAAAATATTACTAGAAGTGTTATAGCTTTCCAATCAATTAACAAAAATATTGCTTAAATAATTAGAAGATCTTTATTGAATCTGAGTGTTGATTCACACTTATTGATAGGTTTTACAATTTTCAGTTATTTAATTGTTGAGTTAATTGGGATGCTGCCACAAGAGATAAACACAAGAGTGATGATCCACTGTACATTTTGTATTAGTAACCTGATATTTGTTCTTCATTCTTGAAAAACTACTCTTAGTATGCTATCTTCTTTCCCTAAATCTTTCGTCTTGCATCTACAATGTCTTCTCAACTCAACTACAAGAGCAATCTGTTTAAAAGATAAATCACACCATATTCATCCCTCCTCTCCCATAATATTTTCTTCACATTTCATACAGAATAAAAACCACAGTCTTTGAAATTGTCTGTGTTTCCAGGATGTGGCTTCTTTTTCTTATAATGCTTCCAAAGCTTACTTTGTTCCTCCTGCACTGGTCTTTTTGCTGTTTTGTACATACATCAAGCATACTTTTAACTTGCCAGATAAGAATTTGCAGTCCTCTCTGGGTCAAGTTGGAGAAGGAAATGGCAACCCACTCCAGTACTCTTGCCTGGAAAACTCCATGGGCAGAGGAGCCTGGTAGGCTGCAGTCCATGTGGTCCTGAAGAGTCGGACACGACTGAGTGACTTCACTTTCACTTTTCACTTTCCTGCATTGGAGAAGGAAATGGCAACCCATTCCAGTGTTTTTGCCTGGAGAATCACAGGGACAGAGGAACCTGGTGGGCTGCCATCTATGGGGTCGCACAGAGTCAGACACAACTGAACCGACTTAGCAGCAGCTGAGTCAAGTGTTCTAATCCCAAAAGACATTTGGCTTGCTTCTTAACTCACTTCAATAATTAACTCAAATATTTTCTCTGTAAGAACTTTACTCATCCTTTATCAAATTGCAACTTCAAGCTGAGTGCTTCTTATACCTCTGACCTGCTGTATTTTCATTGTACCAATTGTACACTGTATCAGTATGTTCTTGCCCTATAACAAGCTATATTAGCTTTAACGGGTTAAAACAACAATCATTTTTTAATTTCCTGATATTGCAGACTGTCAGTTTGGACCAAGATCATTTTGCCCGTTATTTTAGACACAATAGGCTCAAATTATCTTCAGCTTGCTCATGATTCTGTGGTCAGGAAGTAGATCAGTTATCATCCTCTCATTAGCATGATTGAATTACATGATCCTTCATGTAGTATGGCATTTTCCAGCAGGCTGGCATGGGTTGTCTATATAGAGCCACAAATTCCCAGAGTGAGTAAAGAAATATTCAAACATTTTAGGGCTCAGGCTAATAAACTACTCACTGTTGTTCTAGCTGTCATCCCTTGGCCAACAAAGTCAAAGGTTAGTCTAGACTGAGCAGGTAGGAAAAATGGAATGAATCTCTTTATATATCTATGGTTTCAGTTCAGTTCAGTTGCTCAGTTGTGTCTGACTCTTTGTGACCCCATGGACTGCAGCATGCCAGGCTTCCCTACCCATCGCCAACTCCCAGAGTTTACTTAAACTCATGTCCATTGAGTTGGTGGTGCCATCCAGCCATCTCATCCTCTGTCGTCCCCTTCTCCTTTAATCTTTCCCAGCATCAGGTTCTTTACAAATGAGTCAGTTCTTGGCATCAGGTGGCCAAAGTATTGGAGTTTCAGCTTCAGCATCAGTCCTTCCAATGAATATTCAGGACTGATTTCCTTTAGGATGGACTGGCTGTATCTCTTTGATTCCAAGAGACTCTCAAGTCTTCTCCAATACCACAGTTCAAAAGCATCAATTCTTTGGCACTTAGCTTTCTTTAGAATCCAACTCTCACATCCATATATGACTACTGGAAAAACCATAGCTTTGACTAGGAAGACCTTTGTTGGCAAAGTAATGTCTCTGCTTTTCAAAATCTAGGTTGGTCATTACTTTTCTTCCAAGGAGCAAGCGTTTTTTTAAATTTCATGGCTACAGTCACCATCTGCAGTGATTATGGAGTCCCCGTAAAATAAAATCTGCCACTGTTTCCACTGTTTCCCCATCTATTTGCCAGGAAATGATGGATCCAGATGCCATAATCTTAGTTTTCTGAATGTTGGTTTACTTCTGCCTAATATTCTGTACCACAAGAATGTAAGCTCCATTGGAGAAGGAATTTTTTTATATTTTTTTGTTTTAAGTTTCACCCTCAGAGCCTACTGTGTTGTCTGACATATAGGAGTTCAAGAACTATTTATTTTTTTGAATGAATAAATTCATATTTTTCGTATTCTAAATTTATTTTATTTTTCACCTTAGCTGTTTCATTGATCTATCTCTATATTCTCGATGAATACAAAGCTGGGGTTTTCTCAGGTGCACCCAAGATACTGTCTGTAATAATGCCCAGAGAATAATTTATTTTTCTTTTCTGTTTTAACTTCATATGATTTATTTCCATTAGAAAACTCTAGTGCAGAAACATGGGAATAGAAGGGCAAAGAATTCTGGAAAATATAGCTTATGGCTTCTCCTCCATGAGAAAAAAATTATCTTAGAAGTGTTAGGCAGGGAGTTACCCAAGAACAGTGAAAGAGAGCCCCATCAGCTGAATGTCCAATGGCTGCCTAATTCACCAAGCTATTTACCAGCCCACCTAAACATTTTCCATTCAGTACTCCAAAATGGTCAGGGGACCAGAAAAATTCCTCACTGGCCAACTCTCAGGACTATTTCTATTCTGGCACATGAGCACACCCCATGTACTCAGACAACATTTGGCAACCATTAGAGTCATCAAATGCTCATAAATACTCTATGAATACATATATCTAATCATAGACTGAATTATGGGAAGGACATCTGCAGAAGAGTATCTTGTTATGTAACCTGCAGCTGTCAATCAAGACTGGCAATCAATGACATCCTGGATAATGCAACTGACCTTGTCTTTAACACTCTACATCCCAGCCTTTGGTGACTCTTGCCTCTCTTGGCTTGGCTCTTGAGGTGTTCTCTCTGTTTTCTCTTTCCTTATTTTGAATTATCTCTCATGAAATGGGTAAGACCTCAGATTCTTCTCTGTGCCCTTACCACAAACCAAGGGCCATGGAAGCAGCTTTCTCCAGACTCTTCTCCACTAACAGAAGTAAGGATAATGATCTCAAACTGAAACAGATCATTCAGCACAACTCCAATCTATTTCAATAGAGCTGACTTCATCTTTAGCTGATGGGTAAATGTTTGTCCCATGTCTGGCTATCCAGACAAATCTCTTTAACCGCAGGTAACTGTCAGGTGCAAAGTGAATCATCAGTAAGGGGTTGGCTTGAAACTGTGCAGAAGTGGAATTCATGCTTCCTTTTCAATCTTTTAATGGAAAAAGACAATCGTATACCTGCTAGAAGGCTGTCTCTTATACACATCTAGATGTGTATAAGAGACAGGTCAACAGTATCTATTTTTAGTCCCATGTCTGGCTATCCAGACAAATCTCTTTAACTGCAGGTAACTGTCAGGTGCAAAGTGAATCATCAGTAAGGGGTTGGCTTGAAACTGTGCAGAAGTGGAATTCATGCTTCCTTTTCAATCTTTTAATGGAAAAAGACAATCGTATACATGCTAGAAGGTTTAAAGTTAGACATATATTAAAATAATTAATAAACTGTTGGTTAAGAAAAAATTTTTTTTCAAACATTTAGAAAGAATATTGTTAATAGACAATTTTTTTAATTAAGCACTTTTTGTAATCTAATAAATAAAGGAGGGGACACCCTGAAAAATAATATGTATCCAATTTAAGAAAATTGCATTACAGTTGTTTGTGATATAAATAGATATATACCATTAATGCAATGACCTCAAAATGACAGACATCAGGAGTTTTATCCAATGCAATTCTGGAAATTATAATAAAAGTACAAGAAAACCCATAATTATTTTGTGCTTAATAATTCTTTTCAGAAAATCTAAATAAATCTTTAATTTGTTTTTCAAATATTAAGAATAAACAAATTGTAATAAAATCACTGCTGTGAAAATAAATAAATTTATAAAAGGCAATATATTTCCCTTTATAAAGGGAAATTCTGAGAGTTGGAGGCCTACCAAACAATAAATGTTAGCTAATAATTATCTATAATTCCCCCATTTATGTATTCAAAACGTGTGTTTGTGTTTGTGTGTGTGCAAAAGCACAAATATGTGAAAACACATACAAAGACATACCAAGGCAGTTGCTGAGTAAATATTATTTGGTTTCAAATAATGACTTGTACATTTTCATTTATGGTAGAGTCAACTTTCTAAAGGGCTTCCCAGGTGGCATTAGTTGTAAAGAACCCACCTGTCAGTGCTTGGAGAAGCAAGATGCACAGGTTCAATAACTGGTTTGGAAAGATCCCCTGGAGGAAAGCATAGCAACCCATTATAGTATTCTTGCCTAGAGAATCCCATGGACAGAAGAGCCTGGAGGGTTTTGGTCCATAGAATTACTAAGCATTAGATAGTACTGAACAACTTCATGCACACATGCAACTTTCTATAATTATGTTTTTATTAATTGATTCTATGCATCATTCATTAAATGGATGATAAATTTTCTAGTATAGTTAGTTTTCTCACTAAAGCAATATTAAGCTGTCTCAGAATAATGTCAGTAAGACGCTAGGAGTTCCTTTGCTTTTTTCATTCTTTAGCAGCACTGTTTGGCAGCCATCCACAGACAAAAGTGTTGTTGTGGGAACTCTGGGATTCAAGTAAGATGTTGTGAAATCCTGGTGGAATCAAAAAACCCAAGAGACTTATTTTGAAGTAGCCAACTCATGCCCAGGTGGCTGACTTACCTGCGAGTAATCCCAGCTACAGACTTGGAAATAGCTCCATTTCTTGTAGACCAGGCTACAGCCCTGTTTAGCCTTGATATAAACAGTATCATATACCAAGTATAAAATACCAAGGGGCCTGAGAGGAATCATATCCTGTAATGTTCTGGGTCATAGGCCCACAGACCTCAGTCCTGGCTGTGGACACTGGAGCAGACCAGCCCTTCTGGACCAATCCTTCTGGCAATCTTTCCAAACTTCGTCCAAATGTAGATTGGACCTGGCTCCAGTCCAGCTCAACTGTGTTTTTGGAGTTGCTCCCATCATTCAAAAGCACTGTTTAAACCAGTTGGTAAAAACCAAAAGAGGTGTTTGCTCCTTAAAGTATACAGACAGCACAAGGCTACAAGGATAACAAATAATCAGGTAAATATAACACTACCAAAATAAATTAATAAACCCTCAGTAACTGACCCCAAAGAAACAGAGATCCATGGATCTTCTGACAATGAATCCAAAATAATTATCTTAAGGAAGTACAATGAAATGTAAGAAAACACCGAGAGATATCTTAAACAAAATTAAGAAAACAACAACACATGAACAAATAAAATTTCTGATAAATAAATATAAACCATTAAAAAATAAACACAAATCTTGGAGAGGAGGAATACATTTTACAACTGAAAAATTAAGAAGAAAGCTTCTAAAGTAGACGTCATCATACAGAGGAAAGAATCAGCATACATTAAGATACACTACTGAAAATTAACTAGATTGAAGAACAACAATAATAAGAAAAAGAATGAAAAAGAGTGAAGTCCTCTAAGAATTAAATGTCATCAAGTAGTACTGACTCAACCATTCTTTGAGTGTTTCTATATCTGTCTACACAGTCCTCACTGGTGGTTCAGTTAGTAAAGAATCGCTTGCAATGCAGGAGACCCAGGTTTGAGCCCTGGGTTGGGAAGATCCCCAGGAGAAGGGAATGTCAACCCACTCCAGTATTCTTGCCTATGAAATCCCATGGACATAGGAGCCTGGAGTGCTACAATCCATGGGATGGTAAAGAGTTGGACATGACTGAGCAACTAACGCACATGCTGCACTCACTAAAATCAGATAAGAATGGGAAAAAATATGTGATAATAATATTCACAAATAATTATTGCTAAATAACTTGGATCCTTTTTAAGATGTGAAAATGAAATAGACTATTGTTGAGGGCAAGCATTTTTAATCATAACCACATTAAATAGCAATTTTAGTGTCAGTTCAGTCGCTCAGTAGTGTCTGACTCTTTGTGACCCCATGCTTCCAGGCCTCCCTGCCCATCATCAAATCCCGTAGTTCACCCAAACTCACATCCATCAAGTCGGTGATGCCATCCAGCCACCTCATCCTCTGTCATCCCCTTCTGCTCCTGCCCTCAATCCCTCCTAGCATCAGAGACATTGCCAGTGAGTCAACTCTTCGCATGAGGTGGCCAAAGTATTTGAGTTTAAGCTTCAGCATCAGTCCTTCCAATGAACAGCCAGAATTGATGTCCTTTAAAATGAACTGGTTGGATCTCCTTGCAGTAAAAGGGACTCTTAAGAGTTTTCTCCAACACCACAGTTCAAAACTATCAACACTTCGGTGCTCAGTTTTCTTCACAGTCCAACTCTCACATCCATACATGATCACTGGAAAAAACATAGACTTGACTAGACGGATCTTTATTGGCAAAGTAATATATCTGCTTTGCTATCTAGGTTGGTCATAACTTTCCTTCCAAGGAGTAAGTGTCTTGTCATTTCATGGCTGCAATCACCATCTGCAGTGATTTTGGAGCCCAAAAAAGTAAAATCTGACACTATTTCCACTGTTTCCCCATCTATTGCTCATGAAATGATGGGCCTATATGTCATGGTCTTAGTTTTCTGAATGTTGAGCTTTAAGCCAACTTTTTCACTCTCCTCTTTCACTTCCATCAAGAGGTTTTTTAGTTCCTCTTTACTTTCTGCCATAAGGGTGGTGTCATCTGCATATCTGAGGTTATTGATATTCTACCTGGCAATCTTGATTCCAGCTTGTGCTTCTTCCAGGCCAGCATTCCTCATGATATACTCTGCATATAAGTTAAATAAGCAGGGTGACACTATACAGCCTTGAAGTACCCTTTTTCCTATTTAGAACCAGTCTCTTGTTCCATGTCCAGTTTTAACTGTTGCTTCCTGACCTGCATATAGGTTTCTCAAGAGTCAGGCCAGGTGGTCTGGTATTCCCATCACTTTCAGAATTTTCCACACAGTCAAAGGCTTTGACGTAGTCAATAAAGCAGAAATATATGTTTTTCTGGAACTCTCTTGCTTTTTCGATGATCCAGGAGATGTTGGCAATTGATCTCTCATTCTTCTGCCTTTTCTAAATCCAGTGTGAACATATGGAAGTTCACAATTCACATATTGCTGAAGCCTGGCTTGGAGAATTTTGAGCATTATTTTACTAGCGTATGAGATGAGTGTAACTGTGTAGTATTTTGAGCGTTCTTTGGCATTGGCTTTCTTTGGAATTGGAATGAAAACTGAACTTTTCCAGTCCTGTGGCCTCTACTGAGTTTTCCAAATTTGCTGGCATATTGAATGCAACAATTTCACAGCTTCAACTTTCAGGATATGAAACAACTCAACTGAAATTTCATCACCTCCACTTGCTTTGTTCGTAGTGATGCTTTCTAAGGCTCACTTTATTTCACATTCCAGGATATCTGTCTCTAGGTGAATGATCACAAGATCGCGACTATCTTAGCCATGAAACTTTTTTTTTTCTTTTTGGTCCACTTTTTCTGTGTATTCTTGCCACCTCTTCTTAATATCTTGTGTTTCCGTTAGGTCCATACCATTTCTATCCTTTATAAAGCCCATCTTTGCATGAAATGTTACCTTGGTATCTCTGATTTTCTTGAAGACATCTCTAGTTTTTCTCATTCAATGGTTTCCCTCTATTTCTTTGCATTGATCTTTGAGGAAGGCTTTCTTATCTCTCCTTGCTATTCTTTGGAACTCTGCATTGAGATGCTTATATCTTTCCTTTTCCCTTTGCTTTTGCCTCTCTTTTTTTACACAGCTATTTTTAAGGCCTCCCCAGACAGCCGTTTTGCTTTTTTGCATTTATTTTCCATGGAGATGGTCTTGATCCCTGTTTCCTGTACAATGTCATGAACCTCCATCCATAGTTTATCAGGCACTCTATCTATCAGATCTAGGCCCTTAAATCTATTTCTCACTTCCACTGTATAATCATAAGGGATTTGATTTAGGTCATACCTGAATGGTCTAGCGGTTTGCCCTACTTTCTTCAATTTAAGCCTGAATTTGGAAATAAGGAGTTCATGATCTGAGCCACAGTCAGCTCCTGGTCTTGTTTTTGTTGACTGTATAGAGCTTCTCCATCTTTGGCTGCANACTCTATCTATCAGATCTAGGCCCTTAAATCTATTTCTCACTTCCACCGTATAATCATAAGGGACTTGAGTTAGGTCATACCTGAATGGTCTAGCGGTTTTTCCCACTTTTTTCAATTTAAGTTTGAATTTGGCAATAAGGAGTTCATGATCTGAGCCACAGTCAGCTCCCAGTCTTGTTTTTGCTGACTGTATAGAGCTGCTCCATCTTTGGCTGCAAATAATATAATCAATCTGATTTTGGAGTTGACCATCTGATGATCTCCATGTGTAGAATCTTCTCTTGTATTGTTAGAAAAGGGTGTTTGCTAAGGAGAAGCAACTGCACTTTGCTGCAGCAGCTGTGAAGAGATACTCCACATTCAATGTAAGAGAAACCCAAGTAGATGGTAGGTGTTGTGAGAGGGCATCAGAGGGAAGACACACTGAAACCATAATCACAGAAAACTAGCCAATCTGATCACATGGACTACAGTTTGTCTAACTTAATGAAACTAAGTCATGCCATGTGAAGCCAACCAAGATGGGTGGGTCATGGTGGAGAAGTCTACAGAAAGTGATCCACTGGAGAAAGGAATGGGAAACCACTTCAGTATTGCTGCCTTGAGAATTCCATGAACAGTATGAAAAGGCNGCCCTGACCTCAGACGCAGGGTGTCTCCTCCCGGCCGCCACTGACCTCGGATGAGGGGCAGCTCCTCCCGGCCGCCACTGACCTCAGACACAGGGTAGCTCCTCTCGGCCGTTCCTGCGCCATCGCAGCCTGGCATTCTAGGTTGCTGCACCTGACCTCGGACTTGGGTAGCTCCTCTCGCCCACGCTTAGTGCGCCGGCCCAGCTCTCGGATTATTTACCGCTGAACCACCCTGGGAAGCCCCATATATATGTACATCTACATTCTTTTAATATTTTTTTCCATTATAGATTATCACCAGCTATTGAAGTCCATGTGCTCTACAGGGACTGATATTCAATAGCCTTTTAAATTTACTTTATAGTACTATATAGTAGTGTTTTTCTGTTAACCTAAACTTCTCATGTATTCCTCATTAAAATTTTAATTCATTAAAGTTTTTGTTAGAGAACCTCAGTTTTGTACACACACATGCCACAGAATCTTTTAAGGAATGGTTAAAAATAAAGCCTTTGTGGGCAACCTGGTCAACCACTTGTAAAAGAATGAAACTAGAACACTTTCTAACATCATATACAAAAATAAACTCAAAATGGATTAAAGATCTAAATATAAAACCAGAAACTATAAAACTCCTAGAGGAAAACATAGGCAAAACACTCTCCAACATAAATCACAGCAGAATCCTCTATGACCCACCACCCAGAGTAATGGAAATAAAAGCAAAAATAAACAAATGGGACCTAATTAAACTTAAAAACTTTTGCACAACAAAGGAAACTATAAGCAAGGTGAAAAAACAGCCTTCAGAATGGGAGAAAATAATAGAAAACAAAGCAACGGACAAAGAATTAATCTCAAAAATATACAAGCAACTCCTGCAGCTCAATTCCAGAAAAATAAACAACCCAATCAAAAAATGGGCCAAAGAACTAAACAGACATTTCTCCAAATAAGACATACAGATGACTAAGAAACACATGAAAAGATGCTCAACATCACTCATTATCAGAGAAATGCAAATCAAGACCACAATGAGGTACCATTTCACCCCAGTCAGAATGGCTGCTATCCAAAAGTCTACAAACAATAAATGTTGGAGAGGGTGTAGAGAAAAGGGAACCCTCTTACACTGTTGGTGGGAATGCAAAACAGTACAGCCACTAAGGAGAACACTGTGGAGATTCCTTTAAAAACTGAAAATAAAACTGCCATGTGACCCAGCAATCTCACTGCTGGGCATACACACCAAGGAAACCAGAATAGAAAGAGACACATGTACCCCAATGTTCATCGCAGCACTGTTTATAATAGCCAGGACATGGAAGCAACCTAGATGTCCATCAGCAGATGAATGGATAAGAAAGCCATGGTACATATACACAATGGAATATTACTCGGCCATTAAAAAGAATACATTTAAATCAGTTCTAATGAGGTGGATGAAACTGGAGCCTATTATACAGAGTAAAGTAAGCCAGACAAAAACACATCAATACAGTATACTAATGTCTATATATGGAATTTAGAAAGATGGTAATGATAACCCTGTACATGAGACAGCAAAAGAGCCACAAATGTATAGAGCAGTCTTTTGGACTCTGGGGGAGAGAGCAAGCATGTGATGATTTGGGAGAATGGCATTGAAATATGTATATTATCATATGTGAAACAGATCGCCAGTCCAGATTCGATGCATGATACAGGGTGCTCAGGGCTGGTGCACTGGGATGACCCAGAGGGATGGGATGGGGAGGGAGGAGGGAGGGGGGTTCAGGATAGGGAACACATGTACACCCGTGGCTGATTCTTGGCAATCAGCCAATTTTGTATGGCAAAACCACTACAATATTGTAAAGTAATTTGCCTCCAATTAAACGGAATAATTTTTTTTAAAGTCTTTGTATCAAAAAGGAATTGTGCTCTACACACAGCAGTATTGTCACTTCATAAAGTATTGCCAGTGTTACTCTATAGTCTCTTTTTTTCCCCTTATTTATTTTATTTATTTTTTTACTTTATTTTACTTTACAGTACTGTATTGGATTTGGCATACATTGACATGAATCCACCATGGGTGTACATGAACTCCCAAAGATGAATCCCCCTCCCACCTAAGTAGATGGTGTATATCAGGTTTTGTGTAAAGTAATCCATTTAGGTAAAATTTATATTTTACAAAAACTATAAATATATAGATAAAATATAAGATATAAATATATACATCTAATTTGAAAATTACAGTGTTCATGTATTGGGATTGCCTGTAAAAGTTTCTGATGAGGTTGGGCTTCCCTGGTGGCTCAGGCAGTAAAGAATGCCTGCAATGCAGGAGATTCGAGTTCGGTCCCTAGGTTGGAAAGATCCCCTGGAGAAGGGAATGGCAACCCATTCCAGTATTCTTGCCTGGAGAATCTCATGGACAGAGGTGCTCAGTGGGCTACAGTCCATAGGGTCTCAAAGAGTCTGATACGTCTTAGCGACTAATGCTCACATAATAGTAAACATTAGAAACAACAGATATGTAGACTATGTCATAATTTTCCTTTTATAAACTTTTCTTTCAACTGTAGTGACGAAGTGTGAAAATGTAGTGCCAAAAAGGGATAAAAATATTTGCTAGGTGTGCTGGTCCTGGGTTTGTCTGCCCTCAAATTCATTCATTGTCCCTTTTCTTCACTGTTCTGTATTACAGGAGGACTGGGGTCTGAAGGCTGCTTCCTCCAGGCTCCCATATTGATTGGCTTTCACATGGGAGACACTGACTGGCAGGAGAGCAGAAAAAAGAGAAAAGAGAAGCCAGGGTAATTTTGCCTTCCACTGTGCTGTAGGAGGCTTTTCAAGGTGGGGTGGCCATCTCCTCTCTTTGGTCTAGTTCTGTTGGCAAGGTTATCATTGTCCCTGCTTGCATCAGGTTATCCTGGGCCTTTGACTTTTTTTGCTTCTTCAAGTCTAGCAGTGGGAACAGCTGCCAGCTATTTCTAGTCTCAAGTTTAACTCTCATTTCACTGTTTGGTTTTCCAGCTACCCCATCACTTGTGTAACCCACTTATACATTAAAGTCTCTCTACGCCCAAGGTAAGAGAAACCCATGTAAGATGGCAAGGGTTGCAAGAGGGCATCAGAGGGCAGACACACTGAAACCATACTCACAGAAAACTAGTCAATCTAATCACACTAAGACCACAGCTTGTCTAACTCAATGAAACTAAGCCATGCCCATGGGGCCACCCAAGACAGGTGGGTCATGGTGGAGACGTCTGACAGAATGTGGTCCACTGGAGAAGGGCATGGCAAACCACTTCAGTATTCTTGCCCTGGGAACCCCATGAACAGTATAAAAAGGCAAAATGATAAAATACTGAAAGAGGAACTCCCCAGGTCAGTAGGTGCCCAACACACAACTGGAGATCAGTGGAGAAATAACTCCAGAAAGAATGAAGGGATGGAGCCAAAGCAAAAACAATGCCCAGCTGTGGATGTTACTGGTAACAGAAGCAAGGTCCTATGCTGTAAAGAGCAATATTGCATAGAAACCTGGAATGTCAGGTCCATGAATCAAGGCAAATTAGAAGTGACCAAACAAGAGATGGCAAGAGTGAACGTCAACATTCTAAGAATCAGAGAACTAAAATGGACTGGAATGGGTGAATTTAACTGAGATGACCATTATATCTACTACTGCGGGCAGGAATCCCTCAGAAGAAATGGAGTAGCCATCATGGTCAACAAAGGAGTCCAAAATGCAGTACTTGAATGCATCTCAAAAACGACAGAAGGATCTCTGTTTGTTTCCAAGGCAAACCATTCAGTATCAGAGTAATCCAAGTCTATGCCCCAACCAGTAATGCTGAAGAAACTGAAGGTGAACGGTTCTATGAAAACCTACAAGACGTTTTAGAACTAACACCAAAAAAAGATGTCCTTTTCATTATAGGAGACTGGAATGCAAAAGTAGGAAGTCAAGAAACACCTGGAGTAACAGGCAAATTTGGCCTTGGAATGCAGAATGAAGCAGGGCAGAGACTAATAGAGTTTTGCCAAGAAAATGCTCTGGTCATAGTAAACACCCTCTTCAACCAGTAATGCTGAAGAAGCTGAAGTTGAACGGTTCTATGAAGACTTATAAGACCTTTTAGAACTAACAAACAAAAAAGATGTCCTTTTCATTATAAGGGACTGAAAAGCAAAATTAGGAAGTCAGGAAACACCTGGAATAACAAGCAAATTTGGCCTTGGAGTACAGAATGAAGCAGGGCAAAGGGTAATAGAGTTTTGCCAAGAGAACTCACTTGTCATAGCAATTTTAGCATAGGAATATTCAAATGAATATAGGTCAGAATGTAAAAGCACAAAACATAGCAAAACTTGGCTAAAATTTTAACTACATGCTTTGTACTCATAGTAAATATTAATCTTGTTTCCCTTATTAATGTTGTTATTGTTTCATATCAGGAATTGGTTTTCCATGTAGTATTAATTTATTCAACCCTAAAAGAATTAAGAAAATTCTGAAATTCTGTGGAAAATTCTGAAAGAGATGGGAATACCAGACCACCTGACCTACCTCTTGAGAAATCTATATTCAAGTCAGGAAGCAACAGTTAGAACTGGACATGGAACAACAGACTGGTTCCAAATAGGAAAAAGAGTACATCATTGAATTTTATATATCGTTAAAAGCCATGGTAGAAGTTTTTGATGATTAAATTTAAAGTAATCTTTAGATCACATAAATGCAATTGGTATTTTAGGCATATATTAAGAAATATAGGTAATGTTGAGAAATATTTAAAATATGTTTATGCTTATTTTATTGAACTCTTTATTATCTATAATTGTTTCAAAATAATCTTTTGGCTTATCTAATGCAAAATTACACTATGTCAATAAAGACATATTTATTGACATAAAAAAGACATGCATTTATAAATTTTATTCCATTATATGTACCTGGTATGCATTTATCTTATTGTTTTATATATTACCATCCATTTATATATAATGCCAATGTCACAATTGTTTCCTCTCAAATTTAACAAACTACTTATGTAAATTTTATTCAAAACTTATTATCTGATGATTTAAAATAAATGCACTTGACAATAAAAAAATTCTCCAATTTCTAGATTTTAAAAATTTATACATTTAGATGTTTATTTAAATTTAAATGGTCAAAATACATGAGGAACTTGGATATCATGACTGAAACAAAGCATACAGAGAATAAGTTATGTCTAATACTGAGTAAACAAAAGCATGACCTGTTTGGGAATAGTTACTTTATTTAATATACATTTTTCATGAATACTTTAATATTATTATTACAGTACAGCAGTTAGTATAGCATACTCTGTGACTTATAATGTGGACTCAAAATAACTTTTTCAGAAATTTCCCTTATTGTTTCACCTGGCTTAGTGATTGAATTCTATGTCTCCAAAGCAGTTTTTATATTAGTTTCTACATTACAGAAGCATGACTTATGTAAAGGATATTGTAATTTCTATTGTTAGAATGGTAATTTGTTTCAGTGCAGAATGATGAGCAACTCTTTTCTTTTACAGTCTGTGAGTTATGGCAACAATAATAGGGAAATATTCACATGGTCCATTTATAATATGAGGTTGCATAAAGTCCATCTGATTACATATGAGTAGTTATTAGAATAGGTACTGAAGCAAGAGTCATAGGAGAGTTATAAATTATCATCCTTCTATTATCAGGCCACTTTATGAGAATTGCAGTCTCATGCATATTGGGCATTTCATTGTCACTGGCTTTGAAACAAAAATAAATGGCACATTCATAGGCCAGGTATAGACTTTTTGGTTCAAGTGTCAATGCAGCCTACACTATTAGAAAAATATCAACAGGGGAAAAATATCTATTGATAGTAATCACTTTAGTTTGACTCTGAAAATAAGAATGTTAATTCACTATGTATATCAGAGGATATTATGCATTTCTAAAGACAGATGGGTTTTGTTATAGGAAAAGCATGTGATGTATTAGCATAATGCCTCAAAGTACTGTAAGTGCTTGGGCTGTTGCACAAGAAAATTATAAACACGCCCATTCAAGAACCAGAGTGTTCATGTAGAGAGACAAATTTTAGAAAAAAGTTGTTTTTGTCATGACAAAATACAAATGTCTAGGCTCCTTAGAGTGTGTTTGTTCATCCATTCATTCATTCTGTTTCAAGACCTCTCACCCCTACGGTGATTCAAAAACAAAGTGAATTCACAGAGAATGACTCAAAACAGTGAGAATTCATATGATTTGAGAAATGTTTCCAGTTGGCTATATAAAGCACTACTGAAAATTATCTGGGAAAAGATGCTAAAGAATCAACTGGAAGATTTAAGAATATTTGTATAAAATACTATTAAGGTCCTAACCTTTTGATTTTATTTGGACATTAACTTTAAATAAAAGTGTCCAATAAACATAAAATTAGGTAGTGGTGGTTTAAAAATGCAGAAACATATATTAAAATGAAGTTACTTCAATAACAACAAAAAAGTGTTGGTCATCTATTTTATAAAGTTATGTTTTCATTATTCACACAAATTGAAATCCTTAATATTAAATATCTATTAAAGGGAGGAACCGTTATTTGATCTATTTATGAACTAAGTGATTAACAGCTAAATTGTCTTTCAGTTACATTATTGAACAACCAAGCTGTCAAGTCTTTAAGACAGGAAAGAATATTAGGGTTAAATTTTAAAATATCTTGTAAATATATATAAAGCAATCACAATAAATATGGTGAATAAATTCAATACAGAGATTATATTTTCAGAGTTTCAGGGATATTTCAAAGACTGAAATAAGATACCAAGAGGCTAAACTAAAATTCTAGAAGCCAAAGCCTTAAAGAAAAACAGAAATCTAATATTCTGTATTTTTTGATGCTGCTAGAAAAAAATAATAAAAATTGAATCAAAAGATGAGCTATACTCAAAAATATTAATATTTTCTGTCTATGGTAGTAAATATAAACCTATATTTATGTGAAATATAAGGATTCCAAGGAGAGTTGGTGGTAAAGAATCTGCCTGTCAATGCAGGAGAAATGAGAGATGCAGGTTTGATCCTTGGGTCAGGAAGATTCCCTGGAGTAGAAAATGGCACCCTATAGCAGTATGCTTGCCTAGAAATTCCATGGGCTGAGGAGTCTGCCAGGCTACAGTCCCTGGGGTTGCAAAGAGTTGGAGGTGACTGAGCATATGAAATATTAATTAAGAATGTATTTAAACACATCTGTATATCTCTATGATGATATCAATTGTTACAATCTCTAATAATTAGTCAAAACAGTATATATTTATTAATAAACAGAATTTGAAAATATATTTCCATGAGAGATATACTGCAAGGCCAACTTTTCTTGTTGACTCTCTTGAGATTAATTATATATGTTTTATATCAGCAAGGCAAAAGGGAAAGATAATTTTGTTTTCCACCTTGCTGGCTCAAAGTGGGTTGCACTTTTTAACTTAAACTCTCCTTTATTTTAAATTGAGTAATATTATTTTTTATAAGTACATGAACCTTAGTATCAGATACCTTAATATAGCGATATGAGTTTAAAAATATATCATTTACATTGATTTAGCGAATTTAGCATAAATTGCAAGATAATATACCATCTCTTTAATTAATTTAGAAATTCTAATAGTGGGAAAAAAAGTTTTTTCCTTCAAACTTTCTCTATTGAGTCAGTGATTTTGTAGACAATGCATTTTTCTATTCTTACTATGTTACCTTTTAACTGTATTGTGATTCAGTAAAAAGCATATATAAGTATATTATATAATATGTATGCTGCTGCTGCTGCTAAGTCACTTCAGTCGTGTCCGACTCTGTGTGACCCCATAGACGGCAAGGATGCCATGATCTTAGTTTTCTGAATGTTGAGTTTTAAGCCAACTTTTTCAGTCTCCTCCTTCACTTTCATCAAGACCCTCTTTAGTTCTTCGCTTTCTGCCATAAGGGTGGTGTCATCTACATATCTGATGTTATTGATATTTCTCCTTGCAATCTTGATTCCAGCTTGTGCTTCATCCAGCCCAGCATTTTGCATGATGTACTCTGCATAGAAGCTAAATAAGCAGGGTGACAATATACAGCCTCGATATACTCTTTTCCCTATTTGGAACCAGTCTGTTGTTCCATGTCCAGTTCTAACTGTTGCTTCCTCACCTGCATACAGATTTCTCAAGAGGCAGGTCAGGTGGTCTGGTATTCCCTTCTCTGTAAGAATTTTCCAGAGTTTGTTGTGATCCACACAGTCAAAGGCTTTGTGGCATAGTCAATAAAGCAGAAATAGATGATTTTCTGGAACTCTTGCTTTTTCCAGGATCCAACAGATCTTGGCAATTTGATCTCTTGTTCCTCTGCCTTTTCTAAATCCATCTTGAACATCTGGAAGTTCATGGTTCATGGAACGTTGAAGCCCTGGCTTGGAGAATTTTGAGCATTACTAGCATGTGAGACGAGTGCAATTGTGTGATAATTTAAGCATTCTTTGGCATTGCCTTTCTTTGGGACTGGAATGAAAACTGACCTTTTCCAGTCCTGTGGCCACTGCTAAGTTTTCCAGATTTGCTGGCATATTGAGTGCAGCACTTTCACAGCATCATTTTTAGGGTTTGAAATAGCTCAACTGGAATTCCATCACCTCCACTAGCTTTGCTCATAGTGATGCTTCCTAAGGCCCACTTGACTTCACATTCCAGGATGTCTGGCTCTAGGTGAGTGATCACACCATCATGATTATCTGGGTCGTGAAGATCTTTTTTGTAATGGCATTGCCTTTCTTTGGGACTGGAATGAAAACTGACCTTTTCCAGTCCTGTGGCCACTGCTAAGTTTTCCAGATTTGCTGGCATATTGAGTGCAGCACTTTCACAGCATCATTTTTAGGGTTTGAAATAGCTCAACTGGAATTCCATCACCTCCACTAGCTTTGTTCGTAGTGATGCTTCCTAAGGCCTGCTTGACTTTGCATTCCAGGATGTCTGGCTCTAAGTGAGTGATCACACCATCGTGATTATCTGGGTCATGAAGATATTTTTGGTATAGTTCTTCTGTATATTCTTGCCATCTCTTCTTAGTATTTTCTGCTTCTGTTAGGTCCATATCTAACATGACAAGTCACTATATTGTGCAAAATTTTTATCAAAATTTATCTGCCAAATTTATATTTTTCCTGGTCTCAGTTTACAAGCTAATTAGAAAGTTTCATTTTTCACATTATTATTAAATGCATTCAAAATCTTAGGAAAGTGTTTCCATGTAGTTTAAGTGTGTCAATAGACACTTAGGTCATGTACATTGTTTTTGAAAAGAAAATCTCGTAATAATAGAAATATTTCTTAGCATCTGTTTTTAAGATCATCTCCTTGTAGCAAAATTTTTTCAAAAAGCTGTGGCCTTTTCATTCAGTTACAATATCATTTTTACCTTAAATCAGCAGAATTTTATGATACATGTACTAGGTTTTATACTACTCATAGCTATTTATCATCAAGAAAACAAGGATTAAGAAGATGAACAGCTGTATTTGGTATTACATACCAAGGTATGTAATTCATCATTAAGTTAAAGGACTCTTTTTAATACTGTCACAAGATGAAGAGCAAATCTCTGGATGTATTAACAATAACCATGATCACTCCCATCTCATCATAAAGCACTACAAAGATTCTATATATATTAAAGGTTGTGTTTTTTATAAAATTACTCACAACAATATTATTAATACTTCAAGCAATTCTGGTTTCAGTTCCTTTCCTCTATTAGCCTGACTCTTAATGATGCAATCAACTCATTTCACTTGTGATGATATCTCCATTTCCTCACATTTACTGAAAAGTAAGCCACTCCATCAGTAGACAGTCTTACACAGCTTTCCAAAAAAAATAATAAATAAATTCTATTAAATAAGTCATTATTGTTTCAAATATATCATTTCTGGTATATTCTTCCTTTAGTGAGTCTCAGAAAAGCAACTGTATTTTTTTTTTAATTGAAGCAGAATCTTAACAAATACTCTAAGCTGAGGCAGCTATATTCTTCCAACTTAGTGTACCACACATCCTACTTGCAGGATTATGTTTTTATTCTTTCCTTTAACTCTTTAGCAATGTTTACTATGCTCCTTTCAACAGTATTTGCTCACAAGAAATACATTTTACTTTGTCCTGATATTATTTCAGTGTGTTTTACTGTGTCAGTAAGGACATGCATTTCCCCAATGGTATGTAACTTTTTGTCTTTTCACTAATGCTGCTGCTGCTGCTGCTGCTGCTAAGGTGCTTCAGTCGTGTCCGACTCTGTGCGACCCCATAGATGGCAGCCCACTAGGCTCCTCAGTCCAAGGGAATTTCCAGGTAGGAGTACCGGAGTGGGTTGCCATTTCCTTCACTATTAGTCAGTTTATAAAAACAACAGACTGAGCATCATATGACTTAAATATTCATGAAAAGTCACAGAACTTATGTTCTGGACGCTTTCATTAAGAGTGTCCTGCTGATTACGATATTTCATTTCTTTATTATCTCAATGAACATTACATACATCAAGGATCACTGCTAACATTAGTAAAAGTGAACCATCTTTTATTTTATTTATTTTTCTAAGGTGAACCATATTTTAAATACTTTTCTTGATACTTTTGAACTTGCTGTCAGCTCAGATTGGGTGGTCAGTATTTTTACCATATGACATGACTATAGGAAGAACAGGAGGTAGTTCTATGATTACTTGTTGGTTCACTTGTACTGATACCTTTATTTAGCATTATTCACATAAAACATTTTTTCACAGAAATCTTTTTAAGCCACTTAACCAATTTTTGAGAATTAGTTAAGTTAAAACTAAATGATGTAACCACAGAGCCACTGAACAGTCAAATCTAAACTATAATTCACTAAGGTACATCACAAATATGGATGCCAGATCATTCACTTTTGGAAGCACTAACCTAACCCATATAAATACTTATGTACAAGACACTCAGCCCTATATGCTAAGTGGGAAAAAAAAAAGATGAAAGTTCAATTCTTACAACTATAACCTCACTATTACAAAAAAGATAAAGTGAAAAGGAACTTGATCATTGATAAGCAATTTTATCTTCCTCTCTTCCATCTTTAAGATGCTGCTCTCTGAAGCNACTTTTTCCATGATCCAGCGGGTGTTGGCAATTTGATCTCTGGTTCCTCTGCCTTTTCCAAAACCAGCTTGAACATCAGGAAGTTCACGGTTCACATATTGCTGAAGCCTGGCTTGGAGAATTTTGAGCATTACTTTGCTATCATGTGAGATGAGTGCAATTTGCAGTAGTTTGAGCATTCTTTGGCATTGCCCTTCTTTGGGATTGGAATGAAAACTGACCTTTTCCAGTCCTGTGGCCACTGCTGAGTTTTCCAAATCTGCTGGCATATTGAGTGCAACACTTTCACAGCATCATCTTTCAGGATTTGAAGGAGCTCAACTGGAATTCCATCACCTCCACTAGTTTTGTTTGTAATGATGCTTTCTAAGGCCCACTTGACTTTGTATTCCAGGATGTCTCGTTCTAGATGAGTGATCACACCATTGTGATTATCTGGGTCATGAAGATCTTTTTTGTACAGTTCTTCTGTGTATTCTTGCCACCTCTTCTTAATTTCTTCTGCTTCTGTTAGGCCCATAGCATTTCTTTCCTTTATCGAGCCCATCTTTGCATGAAATGTTCCCTTAGTATCTCTGATTTTCTTGAAGAGGTCTCTAGTCTTTCCCATTCTGTTCTTTTCCTCTATTTCTTTGCATTTCTTGGACTTTACAATACACGAGGTCACACAGAAGCCCCTTCTATCTAAACTTAGAGAAATATAAGACAAAGAATTACAGCTGAGATCGATCACTTTATTTGGAGAACAACACATTATAAAGCCAGAATAATTGAGATACATTAGTATTGATAATAGGGGCATAGATTAACAGAGCCGAATAAACAACTGAGAAATAGATTCATATTAATAAAGTGAACTGGTCTAAAGACACTTCAGTGAGAAAATAGACTTTTGAAGAATAATGTCAGAAACAGTGGAAATTTTTTTATATGTAAAAAAAAAAGAAAAACAAATTTAGGTACAAACTTTATACTTTTCACAAAAAAAGAAGAAAAAAATAGATCATTGACCTAAATGTAAAATATCAATCAAATTACTTGAATAAAATATAGATGTAAATAAAGATTGATCATAAGCTTCATGATGAGTTATAGGTTAAACAGTTAGAGCAAAACACAGACAAGGAAAACTAATGTTAGACTGTATCATTATTCATCCTGCTTGCACTGTTCACTGAACCTAGGGTATGCAAGGTGCCAGGTAAGAGTCTGGAAGGAGACTCGAGGAATCATAAGAAATGTAGACATATTTATTCTCTTCTTACTGGCACTGCAGCCATAACACAGCCTCTCTCCCAGCTGAGAGAGCAGCCATAGCAGCAGTCACAATATAACCAGAACATAGCCATAACAGAGCCATAACATAACCTCATATAACATAGTCACAATGTCACTGCACTGTAGCCCCAATGCAGTAGCAGCCAGGGCTTTCATGGTGAGGCTCATGCAGGCCTAAAACACAAAGCAACTCCTGACCAAGCTAGTACCTCATAACACACATGAGCAATGCTACAAATGATCTTAGCTGTTACATCATCATTATTTACAAGGTGTGCCATGAGAGAGCCTGAACATGTCATCTTGGTATTTGCTTTCTCCCCACATAGACTTTGTTAGTATTAAAACTCTCTGTGAAAGAAAATGTTAAGGGAATTAGGAGAAAAGCCACTGACAGGGAGAAGACATAAAATATGTACTTGATAAAATACTTATCTCTAAATTATACAAAGAAGTCTAAAGCTCAAAAATAACAAATAAGCAGCACAATTTGAAAATGTGCAAGAGATATAAACAGACAATTCACTAAAGAAGATATATAGAAAACAAATAATCATGGGAAAAGGTAACATAAGTTTTCATTAGAGAATTGTAAATTAAACTGATAATGAGGTAGCACTACACCCTGATTAAAAATGAAAACACACACACACACAAACTGACAACACTAAATGCTTTTGTAGATGTGAAATATCAGGAACTCTGATTTGATGCTATTGTGTATTCAAGATGGTACAGGCACTTTGCAAAACAATTTGGAGATTACTTACAAAGAAGATCAAAATACCATGTTCCTAGATATTTATTAACAGATTAAAAACTAATGTTGACATACAACCTTCATGGGGTATCTCCTATTCATAATCTATATCTGTTATTCATAATCATCCCAAGTAGAAGAATCCAAAATGTGAAGTTCAATAAGTGAATGGATTAAACAAGCCATACTATATGCATATAAAAGACTATGATTCAGCAAAATATTATAAAAGACCAAGAAAATCACAAAATAAATTGCTGAACCTAAAATTAATATTTCTAAGAGAATGAAGTAAATCTAAAAATACCTACGTACTCTATGAATACCATTATATGACATTCTGTAAAAGGCTTAATTTAAAAGAGTAAGAATGTCTTTGGTTTAAAATAAGTATATTCGAGTCCATATTCTTATAATGAAATGACTGAATATAAAGTTAATGGGAGGGAGATAGAACCTTCTGTATAGAATAATTCCAAATAATGGAGACATTCTTGCCCTAATTTAGTGAAGTGAAGTCACTCAGTCGTGTCCGACTCTTTGTGACCCCATGGACTGTAGCCTACCAGGCTCTTCAATCCGCGGAATTTTCCAGGCAAGAGTACTGGAGTGGGTTGCCATTTCCTTCTCCAGGGGATCTTCTCAACCCAGTGATTGAACCCCTGTCTCCCACATTGCAGGCTGAGCCACCAGGGAAGAAAAAGGGCTACATAAAATCCCTAGTTTTTAAGTGTGCATTGTGGTCACAGTGATTCCTAAGAGTACAATATAGAAAGAGGGTGAGTCAGGGACTTTATAAGTGGAGAAACCTGAGAAACACTGTCTTAGACATACACAATTAAGATCAACATCAATGCTGACAAGCCTGTTGATAATGCATACTCTTAACAGGATGTAATAAAAAAGGCACTTTGCTTGTATAATCTCTCTAAAACCCATAACCCCAGTTTAATCTCAGAAAAACAATACAGAAATTCCAATAAAGGGACATCCTTACAAAATCCCACTCCAAATAACTCTCAAGGTCATACACACACACACACACACACACACACACACACAAACCAAAAAAGAAACTCTAAGCAACTATCAAAGCCAAGAGTATCCTAGAGAAATATGACACTAAATAGAATGTTTTATCTTGAGTGTGATCCTGTGAGAGGAAAAAAGTACTAGTTACAAATAAAAACAATTGGAATAACTATGGAGTTTAAAAATAATGAATTAGTAATGATTCATTTTTTTGTGACAAATGTGGCTTTCTTATATAAGATGCAACTAATAGTACAAACTTGTCACAAACTCTACAGGAAAACTCTGTTATATCTTTTCAATTTTTCTAAAAAATCAGTTCAGTTCAGTTCAATTGCTCAGTCGTGTCCANCACACACACACACACACACACACACACACACACACAAACCAAAAAAGAAACTCTAAGCAACTATCAAAGCCAAGAGTATCCTAGAGAAATATGACACTAAATAGAATGTTTTATCTTGAGTGTGATCCTGTGAGAGGAAAAAAGTACTAGTTACAAATAAAAACAATTGGAATAACTATGGAGTTTAAAAATAATGAATTAGTAATGATTCATTTTTTTGTGACAAATGTGGCTTTCTTATATAAGATGCAACTAATAGTACAAACTTGTCACAAACTCTACAGGAAAACTCTGTTATATCTTTTCAATTTTTCTAAAAAATCAGTTCAGTTCAGTTCAATTGCTCAGTCGTGTCCGACTATTTGCAACCCCATGAATCACAGCACACCAGGCCTCACTAACCCATCACCAAATCCTGGAGTTCACTCAAACTCCCGTCCATCGAGTCAGTGATGCCATCCAGCCATCCCATCCTCTGTCGTCCCTTTTTCTTCCTGCCCCCAATCCTTCCCAGCATCAGAGTCTTTTCCAATGAGTCAACTCTTCACATGAGATAGCCGAAGTACTGGAGATTCAGGTTTAGCATCATTCCTTCCAAAGAACATCCAGGACTGATCTCCTTTAGAATGGATTGCTTGGATCTCCTTGCAGTCCAAGAAACTCTCAAGAGTCTTCTCCAACACCACAGTTCAAAAGTATCAATACTTTGGCATTCAGCTTTCATCACAGTCCAACTCTCACATCCATACATGACTACTGGAAAAAACATAGCCTTGACTAGATGGACCTTTGTTGGCAGAGTAATGTCTCTGCTTTTCAATATGCTGTCTAGGTTGGTCATAACTTTTCTTCCAAGGAGTAAGCGTCTTTTAATTTCATGGCTGCAATCACCATCTGCAGAGATTTTAGAGTCCCAAAAAATAAAGTCTGACACTGTTTCCACTGTTTTCCCATCTATTTCCCATGAAGTGATGGGACCAGATGTCATGATCTTAGTTTTCTGAATGTTGAACTTTAAGCAAACCTTTTCACTCTCCTCTTTCTTTATCATCAAGAGGCTTTTTAGTTCCTCTTCACTTTCTGCCAAAAGGGTAGTGTCATCTGCATATCTGAGGTCATTTGTATTCTGCCTGGCAATCTTGATTCCAGCTTGTGCTTCTTGAAGTCCAGCATTTCTCATGATATACTCTGCATATAAGTTAAATAAGCAGGGTGACACTATACAGCCTTGATGTACCCCTTTTCCTATTTAGAACCTGTATGTTGTTCCATGTCAGGTTCCAACTGTTGCTTCCTGACCTGAATATAGGTTTCTCAAGAGGCAGATCAGGTGGTCTGGTATTCCCATCTCTTTCAGAATTTTCCACAGTTTATTGTGATCCACAGAGTCAAATGCTTTGGCATAGTCAATAAAGCAGAAATATATGTTTTTCTGAAACTCTTGCTTTTTCAATGGTCCCATGGATGTTGGCAATTTGATCTCTGGTTCATCCACCTTTTCTAAAACCAGCTTGAATATCTGGAAGTACACAGTTAATACAGGCCTGTAAAAATAAATCTACTTAAAAACAAATTCAGTATCTTCATTGAATGTTTCTCAGAGATTTGATCAAGTTTCCACATATATAAAAGAGTAGAAGGCTAGGAGGCAGTCCTAAGATGATGGAGGAATAGGATGGGGAGACCACTTTCTCCCCTACAAATTCATAGAAAGAACATTTGAACACTGAGCAAATTCCACAAAGCAACTTCTGAATGCTGGCAGAGGACATCAGGTACCGAAGAAAGGCAGCCTGTTGTCTTTGAAAGGAGGTAGGGGAAAAAAATATAAAAGATAGAGAGATGAAATAGGGAGGGACAGAGTTCCATCCCAGGAAAGGAGTCTTAAAAAAGACAGAAGTTTCCAAACACCGGGAAGCACTCTCACCAGTGAATCTGTGGTGAGCCTTGGAACCTTAAAGGGCAACATAACCGGGAGGAAAAATAAATAAATAATTAAAACCCACAGATTACGTGCCTAAGGCAACTCCCAGTGGAGAAGCAGTGCAGACGCTTGCATCCACTAGCAAGTGGGAGCTGGGCAGGGAGGCAGGGGCTGCATTGCTTAGGGTAAGGACCCAGCCAGAATGCCCAAGGGCAGTCTGAGGGAACTAACTTGAAAGAGCAAACGACTGTGCTACAGCTATCCTGCAAAAAGCCCTAACATAAAACACTGCCAGGCCCACTCACAGAACAAAGGACTGAGCAGAGCTAACAGGTTGTGGACCAGCCCATCCCCCACTGGAGACAGGCAGGTGAGGGCAGCCAGAACTGGAAGGGGCAGATGCCCCAGAGAGGGCAGACAGAGAGGCATCATCTACCAAACTGCAAATAGGCTTTGTTGCTAAACAAGACTCCTTGGGGTTCTGGACTGTCAACATCTGCTGGGAGGGTCACAGCCAGAGATCAGCTCCCCAGAGGAGATACAGGGCACACCTGAAAAGGCACGCCCATTGTAAACCCAGAAAACTGAGCCACTGGGATGGGGGAGGCGACAAGTTGCAGCTCGCCAAGTACCTGGTCACCTGAGCTGCTCAGACCAGGGAAGGGCACTAAACGCAGGACCAATCAAGTCTGCGCCTTTGTGGAGTACCCACAAACCTGAACCTGAGAGGCTTTGACCTGGGAAGTGCACTCAACCTCGGACTTGCCTCAGATAGTTCCTGGCAGAACAACCTAGAGCCTGAACAGTGTAAACTGGGAAAGCACACACGCCATGAACAGGGGCAAATCCAGTGTGGCCGAGACACTGGGAGCACTCACCCACAAGCCAGTGATATTTGTTTGCAGTGTTCCTCCCTCCCTACAGCACAACTGAACAAGTGAGCCTAAAAAAGTGACCACCATCTCCCCTTATGTCAGGGTAGAAATTAGACACTGAAAAGGCCAGCAAACAGAAGCTAAAATAAGCAGAGGGAACCACTTTGGAAGTGACAGTTGCAACAAATTAAAACCCTGTACTTAGCACTGACTACATAAGAATGGGCCTGTATATCTCAAGAAGTGTGAGCTGAATCAAGGAACTATCTAAAAATGAACTGACCCCAAACTGTCCATAACAACACCAGAGAAATTCCTAGATATATTTTTATATTATCATTTTTTAAATTATTTTTTAAAAATTTAAGCCCTCTATTACTCCTTTAATTTTAATTTTTGATAACCTACCATTACTTTGCAAAAAAAAGACCCTATTTTTAAAGCAAACTTCATATATATATTTAATAATTTTGTGACTTTGTTTTTTCTTTAACATTGTATTTTTAAATATAAATTTATTTTAATTGGCAGTTAATTACTTTACAATATTGTATTGGTTTTGCCGTACATCAACATAAATCCGGCACAGGATATTGTATTTTTGAGAATCTAACCTCTACTCTAAATTTTTAATATTTGCTTTTTGGCATTTGTTATCAATTTTGTACCTTTAAGAACCCAATTTTCAGTACCCATTTTTACTTGGGAGTGAGATTACTGGCTGGATTGCTCTCTCCCACTTTGGAGTCTCTTTTTTCTCCACGATGTTGCCTCTATCTCCTCCCTCCCCTTTTTCTTCTCTACCCAACCCTGTGAATCTCTTTGTGTGTTATGGACTGTGAAGAACACTTAGGGAACTGATTCCTGGCTGGATCTGTCTCTCTCCTTTTGATTCCCCCTTTTATTCTCCTGGCCACCTCTCTCTCATTCCTTCCTTTTCTCTTCTCTGTGTAATGCTGTGAACATCTCTGAGGGGTACAGACTTTGGACAGCACACAGGGAAGTGATTACTGGCTAGCTTGCTCTCCTCTTTTGATTCCCCCTCTTCTCCTCCTGGTCACCTCTATTTCCCTCCTCCCTCTCATAAAGGTAACAGCTGATCTTTCAATAGAAACTCTTCAGGCCAGAAGGGAATGGCAAAACACACTTAAAGTGATGAAAGAAAATAACTTACAGCCCAGATTATTGTACCCAGAAAGGATTTCATTCAAATATGAAGGAGAAATCAAAAGCTTTACAGACAAGCAAAAGCTGAGAGAATTCAGCACCACCAAATCAGGTCTCCAACAAATGCTAAAGGATCTTCTCTAGACAGGAAACACAGAAAGGGTGTATAAACTCAAACCCAAAGCAATAAAGTAAATTGCAATGGGATCAAACTTATCAATACTTACCTTAATTGTAAATGGGTTGAATGACCTAACCAAAAGGCAAAGACTGGATGAATGGATACAAAAATAAGACCCCTATATATGTTGTCTACAAGAGACCCACCTAAAACAAGGGACACATACAGACTGAAAGTGAAGGGCTGGAAAAAGATACTCCATGCAAATAGAGACCAAAAGAAAACAGGAGTAGCAATACTCATATCAGATAAAATAGACTAAAACAAAGGCTGTGAAGAGAGACAAAGAAGGACACTACAAAATGGTCAAAGGATCAATCCAGAAAGAAGATATAACAATTATAAATACATATGCACCCAAAATAGGAGCAGCACAAAATGTAAGACAAATGTTAACAAGCATGAAAGGGGAAATTAATAATAACACAATATGTTTAGTTGATTTATCCATAGGTGTGAGTAGGGTATTAAAGTCTCCCACTGTTATTGTGTTATTACTAATTTCACAGTGCGAGATCTTAATACCCCCACTCATGCCTATGGATAGATCAACTAAACAAATGGGGATGATCTGGAGGGATGATGTGGGGTGGGAGGTGGGAGGGGGGTTCATGTTTGGGAGTTCATGTAAAAAAAACAAAAAACAAACAAACAAAAAAAAACAAACAAGAAAACACAAACTCTAAATGACACAATAGACCAGTTAGACCTAATTGATCCTATAGGACATTTCACCCCAAAAACAATGAATTTCACCTTTTTCTCAAGTGCACATGGAACCTTTTCCAGGATAGATCACATCCTGGGCCATAAATCTAGCCTTGGTGAATTCAAAAAATTGAAATCATTCCAAGCATCTTTTCTGACCACAAAAAAAAAAAACAAACAAGAAAACACAAACTCTAAATGACACAATAGACCAGTTAGACCTAATTGATCCTATAGGACATTTCACCCCAAAAACAATGAATTTCACCTTTTTCTCAAGTGCACATGGAACCTTTTCCAGGATAGATCACATCCTGGGCCATAAATCTAGCCTTGGTGAATTCAAAAAATTGAAATCATTCCAAGCATCTTTTCTGACCACAATGCAGTAAGATTAATTGTCAATTACAGGATAAAAGCTATTAAAAATTCCAACATATGGTGGCTGAACAACACGTTGATGAATAACCAACAAATGAAGAAATCAAAAAGGAAATAAAAATATGCATAGAAATGAATGAAAATGATAACACAACAACCCTAAACCTATAAGACACCATAAAAGCAGTGCTAAAGGGAAGGTTCATATCAATACAAGCTTATGTCAAGAAACAAAAAAAAAGTCAAATAAATAACCTAACTCTAAACCTAAAGCAACTAGAAAAGAAAGAAATGAAGAATTCCAGGTTTAGTAGAAAGAAAGAAATCTTAAAAAATTAGGACAGAAAAAAATGCAAAAGAAACAAATGAGACCATAGGAAAAATCAACAAAGCCAGAAACTGGTTCTTTGAGAAGATAAATAAAATTGACAAACCATTAGCCAGACTCATCAAGAAACAAAGGGAGAAAAATCAAAACAAAATTAGAAATGAAAATGAAGAGATCACAACAGACAACAGAGAAATACAAAGGATCATAAGAAACTACTATCAGCAAATATATGTCAATAAAATGGACAATTGGAAGAAATGGACAAATTCTGAGAAAAGTACAACTTTCCAAACTGAACCAGGAAGAAATGGAAAATCTTAACAGACCCACAACAAAATTAGAAATGAAAATGAAGAGATCACAACAGACAACAGAGAAATACAAAGGATCATAAGAAACTACTATCAGCAAATATATGTCAATAAAATGGACAATTGGAAGAAATGGACAAATTCTGAGAAAAGTACAACTTTCCAAACTGAACCAGGAAGAAATGGAAAATCTTAACAGACCCACCACAAGCGCTGAAATTGAAACTGTAATCAGAAGTCTTCCAAAAAACAAAAGCCCAGGTCCAGATGGCTTCACAGCTGAATTCTACCAAAAATTTACAGAAGAGCTAACAACTATCCTACTCAAATTCTTTCAGAAAATTGCAGAATAAGTTAAACTTCCAAATTCATTCTATAAGGCCACCATCACCATAATACCAAAACCAAAGATGCCACAAAAAAAGAAAACTACAGGCCAATACCACTGATGAACATAGATGAAAAAATCCTTTAAAAAAAATCTAGCAAACAGAATCCAACAACATATTAAAAAGATCATACATCAGGACCAAGTGGGCTTTATCCCAGAGATGCAAGGATTCTTCAATATCCTCAAATCAATCAATGTAATACATCACATTAACAAATATAAAAATAAAAGCCATATGATTATCTCAATAGATGCAGAGAAAGCCTTTGACAAAATTCAACGTTCATTGATGATAAAAATCCCTCCAGAAAGCAGGAATAGAAGGAAAATACCTCAACATAATAAAAGCTATATATGACAAACCCAAAGCAAACATTATTTTCAGTGGTGAAAAAGAGAAATCATTTCCCCTAAAGTCAGGAACAAGACAAGGGTCCCCACTCTCACTACTACTATTCAACATAGTTTTGGAAGTTTTGGCCACAGCAATCAGAGCAGAAAAAGAAATAAAAGAATTCAGATAGGAAAATAAGAAGTAAAACGATCACTGTTTGCAGATAACATGATCCTCTATGTAGAAAGCACTAAAGACTCCACCAGAAAAT
>SJYX01015307.1:218527-233128 GCA_006410675.1 Oreotragus oreotragus | reverse complement strand
AGCCTATAATACAGAGTGAAATAAGCCAGAAAGGATAACACCGATACATTATACTAATGCATATATATGGAATTTAGAATGATGGTAACAATAACCATGTATGTGAGACAGCAAAAGAGACATAGATGTATAGAACAGTCTTTTGGACTCTGTGGGAGAGGGCGAGGGTTGGATGGTTTGGGAGAATGTCATTGAAACATGTCAATTATCACATGTGAAAGGAATCACCAGTTCATGTTCAATGCATGATACAGGGTGCTCAGGGCTGGTGCACTGGGATGACCCAGAGGGATCTAATGGGGAGGGAGGTGGGAGGGCTGTTTAGGATGAGGAACACATGTACACCCATGGCGGATTCATGTTAATGTATGGCAAAACCAATACAATATTGCAAAGTAATTTACCCCCCAATAAATAAATAAATAAATAAATAAAATAAAAATAAAATTAAAAAGTACATGTAGTTTTATAAAGGTGTGAATAAATTATTGTTAAACATTACATTTAATTGAAGGAAAACAACTTTTTAGCTTTCTACACAGTCACACTCTGGTACATGTTTGTACTCACATACAGTCTCCTAATTTGGATCACAAAGTTACAGTTATTTCTAAACTTACAAGAGTCTAAAATAAAAGGAAATGCATATGGCACTAGGAGATGTCAGCAGAAATCTGACACACTATGTTAGTGAATCTCAGATGCTGTTGAAATTATTTTGCCAAGAAATATAAAGGATTAAGCTTAAATAAAAACCAGACAAATTGTTGCCTTTGGGTTAAATTTTGTGTATGTATATTGGATTTTTTTCTTTCTTTCCATATTTTCTGCCCCAGAGTCAAAAAAAGACAGTTCTTTCACAGAAACTTCCTGCTGTTTATGCAATAGAAAATTTCTGTTCAATACTTCTAAAGCTGCCTTACTCGTCTTCACTTATTGTGAGAGGATGGTTTGGAAAATAGAAAGAAAATTTTATATTTAATGTTATAACTTAAAAACTGAAAGTACTTTTACATCTTCTAGTAACTAGTATTACTTTAGCTTTTGTTGTCAAGTGATGGGCATAAATTTACCTCATGCTGAATGATGAAGGTGCTATTTTTTCTTAAATAAGTTTTACACTGTGCAATATTTATTCTTAAAAATAAAAGCAACCTACAAATTTCTGTGGGATGAATTCAGATAGTCAGTGTTTTGGTTTCCTCTGTGATTAGTGTCACTCTCAGTCAGAGCTATATGTAGAAGTCAAAAGATTTTGGTTATTGTTACAGAAAAAATATATATATATCAGTTTTTCTTTAAATGTTCTGTATTTACTAAGTGGCTTAGATGATAAAGAATCCACCTGCAGTGAGGGAGACCTGAGTTTGATCCCTAGTCTGGGAAGATCCCCTGGAAGAGAGCATCGTAACCCACTCCAGTATCTTTGCCTGGAGAATCCTTATGAACAGAGGAGCCTGGAAGGCTACAGTCTGTAGAGTTGCAAAGAGTTGGACACTACTGAGCAACTAAGCACAACACAACACATTTTATTTGCCCCCTTTATTATGTACCTGCAAATATTTAGTGGGCTTCCCATAAAGAATTCACCTATCAATAGGCAGGAGGCACAGGTTCAATCCCTGGGTCGGGAAGATTTGCTGGAGAAGGAAACAGCAACCCACACTAGTACTCAGTTTAAATGCTGCTTTCAATATGTCAGCAAATTTGGAAAACTCAACAATGGCTGCAGGCCTGGAAAATGTCAGTTTTCACTCTAATCTCAAAGAAGAGTTATACCAAAGATAATACACACTACCATACAATTGCACTCATTTCACATGTTAACAGGGTTATGTTCAAAATCCTTTAAGCTAGGTTTCAGAATGATCTTAATCAATAACTTCCAGATGTACAAGCTGGCGTTCAAAGAGGCAGAGAAACCAGAAATAAATTGCCGATATTCATAGACTTATGGAGAAGGCAAGGGAGTTCAAGAGAAACATCTACTTCTGCTTCATTGAATACCCTAAAGCTGTTGATTGAATGAATCACAGCAAGCTGTGTAAAATTCTGAAAAAGATGGAAGTAAAAAGCCACCTTAACTTTCTCCTGAGAAACTTGTCTGTGGGTCAAAAAACAATAGTTAGAACCGAACATGGAACAACTGACTGAAACAAAATTGGGAAAGGAGTTTTACAAGGCTGTATATTGTCACCTTTTCTTGTTTAACTTATATGTAGAGTGTATCATATGAAATGCCAGGCTGGATGAATCACAAGGTGGAATCAAGACTACCAGGAGAAATATCAACACATCAGATATATAGATGATACCACACTAATGGCAGAAAGTAAAGAGAAACTAAAGAGTCTCTTGATGAGGAAAGAGGAAAGTGAAAAAGCTGTCTTGAAACTCAATATTAAAAGCAAAAACAAACAAAATAACAAAAGCTAAGATCATGGTATCCAGTCCCATCACTTCTTGGCAAATGGAAGGGGAAAAAGTGGAGGCACTACAGATTTTATTTTCTTATGCTCCAAAATCACTGCAGATGGTGACTGCAGCCACAGAATAAAACGACACTTGCTCCTTGGGAAAAATGCTATGACAAACTTAGCATATTAAAAAGCAGAGTCATCACTTTGCTGGAAAATCTATATAGTTAAAGTTCTGATTTTTCCAATAGTCCTGTACAGATGGGAGAGTAGGATCATAAAGAAGACTGAGGGCCAAAGAACTGATGTTTTGGAACTGTGGTGCTAGCAAAGCCTCTTGAAAGTCTCTTGGACAGCATGAAGATCAAACCAGTCAATCTTATGGAAAATCCACCCTGAATATTCATTGGAAGGGCTGTTGCTGAAGCTGATACTCCAATACTTTGACCACCTGATATGACGAGCTGACTCCTTGGAAAAGACCTTGATGCTGGGAAAGGTTGAAAGCAAAAGGTTAAGAGAGTGGCAGAAAATGAGATGATTAGATGGCATCACTTACTCAATGGACATGAAAATTTGATCAAACTCCTGGAGATAATGGAAGACAGAGGAGCCTGGCAGACTACAACCCATGATGTAATAAAGAGCTGGACACAAACTAAAGAATGAAAAACAACAACAACAAATATCTAATAAGAACGTTAGTTGTAACAAAGTTGACAAGCATAATTTTCTTATATCTCCATTGTCTGGTCTATTTCCAAAGTCTCTGCCACTTACACTGAATTTATTTCCAGTTCAACTTTATTCTATAAAGTGTAATCTCCAATTTTGCTCAATCCTTTATATTTTTAAGTATTTTTTCTCCTTTATTACATAATCTTTCTTTATAATGACTTTACTGATTATTTTCTAATTCTTAGGATAAACAAAAAGAGAGTCAGGTTGCTTTTGAGTGATGATACGTATATGCTACAATGGTATGTATATGCTACAGTCTCAGCTCCAGAGATGGCATCTTCCACCAAACTGTGAGCAGGCTCCCAGCTGCTAACCATGTCTTCCTGAGATTCTGGATGGTTGACATCCACCAGCAGGGTTGCAGATGAAGATCAGCTCTACAAAGGAGACATATGACACATCTGAGACAGTGCTTTTGGGCACACAGGGAAACTGAGCGGCCGGGACCAGGAAGGTGATTAAGATGCATGGCCCACCTGGTAAGGTGTGCTTGCCAAGCACCTGGTTACTTGAGCTGCTCAGACCTGGAAAGGGCACAAAATGCACGCCAAACTGACAGAGACTGAGCCAGAACTGTGTCTGAGTGTCTCCTGGGGAGGTAAGGTCAACAATGGCCTGCCACAGAGGCTCTGTATGAAAAGATCTGGGTATGGCATAAGCCCTCTTGAAGGAGGTCACCATTAACCCCACACTTGAACTACCAGAACTTACACAAGGCTGGGGAAATAGACTTCGAGGGCACAGACAAAACCTTGTGCCAACCAGGACCCAGGAGAATGGAGCAGTGACCCACAAGAAACTGACACAGACATGCCCATGAGTGTCCAGAAATCTCCAGCAGAGGGGTTGGTCAATGGCGGCCTGCTGTAGGGTCGGAGATGGAGACACTGAGTGCAGCAGTGCATGCTTGGGACCTTTCGAAGCAGGACAACATTATCTTCATTACCTCCACTATAGTTTGGCCTTAGGTCAAGAAACAGGGAGGAAACACAGCTCTGCCCATCAAAAGAAAATTGGATTAAAAATGTACTGAGCATGAGCCTGACTATCAGAAAAAGACCCAATTTCCCCCTCAGTCAGTCTCTCCCCTCAGGAAGCTTCCATAAACCTCTTATCCTTCTCCATCAGACGGCAGACAGTAAAAACCACAGTCACAGCAAACTAATCAAACTGATCACATGGACCACAGCTTTGTCTAGCTCAATGAAACTATGATCCATGCTGCATAGGGCCACCCAAGATGGGCTGGTTATGGAAGAGAGTTCTGACAGGACGTGGTCCACTGGAGAAGGGAATGGCAAATCACTTCAGTATTCTAGTCTGGAGAACCCCATGAACAGGATGAAAAGGCAAAAAAGGTATGACACTGCAAGGTGAACTTCCGAGGTCAGTAGGTTCCTACTATGCTACTGGAGAACAGTAGAGAAATAACTTCAAAAAGAATGAAGAGAGAGAGCCAAAGCAAAAACGACACCCAGTTGTGAACGTGATGGGTAATGGAAGTAAAGTCCAGTGCTGTAAAGATCAATATTGCATAGGAACCTGGAATGTTAGGTACATGAATTAAAGCCAAGTGCTGTACTCAATGTGCCAGCAAATTTGGAAAACTCAGTAGTGGCCATAGGACTGGAAAAGGTCAGTTTTCATTCCAATCCCAAAGAAAGGCAATTCCAAAGAATGCTCAAACTACTGCACAATTGCACTCATCTCACATGCTAGTAAAGTAATGCTCAAAATTCTCCAAGCCAGGCTTCAGCAATAAGTGAACTGCGAACTTCCTGATGTTCAAGCTGGTTTTAGAAAGGCAGAGGAACCAGAGATCAAATTGCCAACATCTGCTGGATCATGGAAAAAGGAAGAGAGTTCCAGAAAAACATCTATTTCTGCTTTATTGACTATGCCAAAGCCTTTGACTGTGTGGATCACAATAAACTATGGAACATTCTGAAAGAGGTGGGAATACCAGACCACCTAACCTGCCTCTTGAGAAATCTGTATGCAGATCAGAAAGCAACAGTTAGAACTGGACATGGAACAACAGACTGGTTCCAAATAGGGAAAGAAGTATCTCATGGCTGTATATTGTCTCCCTGCTTATTTAACTTCTATGCAGATTATATCATGAGAAACACTGGACTGGAAGAAACACAAGCTGGAACCAAGATTGCTGGGAAAAATACCAATAACCTCAGATATGCAGATGACACCACCCTTATGGCAGAAAGTGAGGAGGAACTAAAAAGCTTCTTGATGAAAGTGAAAGAGGAGAGTGAAAAACTTGGCTTAAAGCTCAACATTCAGAAAACGAAGATCATGGCATCCGGTCCCATCACTTCATGGGAAATAGATGGGGAAACAGTGGAAACAGTGTCAGACTTTATTTTAAGGGGGCTCCAAAATCACTGCAGATGGTGATTGCAGCCATGAAATTAAAAGATGCTTACTCCTTGGAAGAAAAGTTATGACCAACCTAGATAGTGTATTTAAAGCAGAGACATTGCTGACTAAGGTCTGTCTAGTCAAGGCTATGGTTTTTCCTGTGGTCATGTATGGATATGAGAGTTGGACTGTGAAGAAGGCTGAGCACTGAAGAATTGATGCTTTTGAACTGTGGTGTTGGAGAAGGCTCTTGAGAGTCCTATGGACTGCAAGGAGATCCAACCAGTCCATTCTAAAGGAGATCAGCCCTTGGATTTCTTTGGAAGGGATGATGCTAAAGCTGAAACTACAGTACTTTGGCCACCTCATGCGAAGAGTTGACTCATTGGAAAAGACTCTGATGCTGGGAGGGATTGGGGGCAGTAGGAGAAGGGGACGACAGAGGATGAGATGGCTGGATGGCATCACTGACTGATGGACATGAGTCTGGGTGAACTCTGGGAGTTGGTGATGGACAGGGAGGCCTGGCGTGCTGCGATTCATGGGGTCGCAAGGACTCAGACACGACCGAGTGATTGAACTGAACTAAACTGGAAGTGGCCAAACAGGAGATAGCAAGAGTTAACACTGATGTTTTAGGAATCAGTGAAGTGAAATGGACTGGAATGGGTGAATTTAACTCAGATGACCATTATATCTTTGACTGTGGGCAACAATCACTTAGAATATGTGAAGTAGCCATCATAGACAACAAGAGTCTGAAATGCAGTACTTGTATGCAATTGCAAAATCGACAGAATGATCTCTGTTCCTTTCCAAGGCAAAACATTCAATATCTCAGTAGTCCAAGTCTATGCCTGACCAGTAACACTGAAGATGCTGAGGTTGAATGGTTTTATGAAGAGTTACAAGACCTTTGAGAACAAACACCCAAAAGAGATGTCCTCTTCATTACAGGGGACTGGAATGCAAAAATAAGAAGTCAGCGTTTACCAGAAATAACAGGCAAATTTGGCCTGAGTACAGAATGAAGCAGATCAAAGCCTAACTCAGTGTTGCCAAGAGAATGTCCTGGTCATAGCAAACACCCTCTTCCAACAACACAATAGAAGATTCTACACATGGACATCACCAGCTGGTCAATACCAAAATAAAATTGATTATATTCTTTGCTGTCAAAGATGGAGAAGCTCTGTACAGTCAGCCAAAACAAGGCTGATAACTGACTGTGGCTCAGATCATGAACTCCTTATTGCCAAATTCGGAGTTCAATTGAAGAAAGTAGGGAAAAACACTAGACCATTCAGGTATGTCTTAAATCAAACCCCTTATGATTATCCAATAGAAATCACAAATAGATTCAAGGGATTAGATCTGATAGAGAGAATGTCTGAATAACTATGGACATAGGTTCATGACACTGTAGAGGAGGCAGGGATCAAGATCATTCCCAAGAAAAAGAAATGCAAAAAGGCAAAATGGTTGTCTAACAAGACATTATAAATAGCTGAGAAAAAAATAAAAGAGAGAGAGAAGCTAAAGGAAAAGGAGAAAAGGAAAGATATACCCATTTGAATATTGAGTTCCTAAGAATAGCAAGGAGAGATAAGAAAGCCTTCCTCAGTGATCAATACAAAGAAATAGAGGAAAGGAATAGTACGGGAAAGACTAGAGATCTCTTTAAGAAATTAGAGATTCCAAGGGAACACATCATGCAAAGATGAGCACAATAAAAGAGGAAATGGTACAGATATAATACAAGCAGAAGATATTAAGAAGAGGTGTCAAGAATACACAAAAGAACTGTACAAAAAAGATCTTCATGGGCCATATAACAACAATGGTGTGATCACTCACCTAGAGCCAGACATTCTGGAATGCAAAGTCAAGTGGACCTTAGGAAGCATCACTAGTGGAGGTGATGGAATTCCTGTTGAGCTATTTCAAATCCTGGAAGATGATGCTGTGAAAATGCTGCACTCAGTATGACAGCCAATTTGGAAAACTCAGCAATGGCCACAAGACTGGAAAAGGTCAGTCTTCATTCCAATCCCAAAGAAACCCAATGTCAAAGAATGTTCCGTCTACCACACAGTTGCACTCATATTACATGCTAGTAAAGTAATGCTCAAAATTCTCCAAGCCAGATGTTCACAGTATGAGAACCATAAAATTCCAGATGTTCAAGTTGACTTTAGAAAAGGCAGAGGAGCCAGAGATCAAATTTCCAACATCTGTTGAATCATCGAAGAAGCAAGAGCATTCCACAAAAACATCTACTTCTGCTTTATTGACTATGTCAAAGCCTCTGACTGTGTGGATCACAACAAGCTGTGGAAAATTTTCAAACATAATGGAATACCAGACGATACCTGACTTCTGAGAAATCTGTATGCAGGTCATGAAGCAACAGTTAGAACTGGACATGGAACAACAGACTGGTTCCAAATGGGAAAGGAGTACTTCAGGGCTGTATATTGTCACCCTGCTTATTTAACTTATATGCAGAATACATCATGCTAAATGTTGGGCTGGGTGAAACACAAGGTGAAATCAAGATNATCTGTATGCAGGTCATGAAGCAACAGTTAGAACTGGACATGGAACAACAGACTGGTTCCAAATGGGAAAGGAGTACTTCAGGGCTGTATATTGTCACCCTGCTTATTTAACTTATATGCAGAATACATCATGCTAAATGTTGGGCTGGGTGAAACACAAGGTGAAATCAAGATTGCTGGGATAAAGATCAATAATCTCAATATGCAAATGACACCACCCTTATGACAGAAAGTGAATAAGTAATAAAGAGCCTCTTGATGAAAGTGAAAGAGGAGATTAAAAAAGTCGACTTAAAATTCAACATTCAGAAAACTATGATCATGGCATCTGGTCCCATCACTTCATGACTGATAGATTGGGAAACAGTGCAAACAGTGCCAAACTTTATTTTGGGGGGCTCCAAAATAAAGGGCTGCATTTGGTGACTGCAGCTTTGAAATTAAAAGAAGCTTGCTCCTTGGAAGAAAAATTAGACCAAAAAAGACAGTATATTAAAAAGTAGAGACATTACTGTATCAAAAAAAGTCTGTCTAAACAAAGGTATAGTTATTTCCAGAGTCATGTATGAGAGTGAGAGTTGGACAGTAAAGAAAGCTGATCGCCAAAGAACTGATGCTTTTGAAATATGGTTTTGGAGAAGACTCTTGAGTCTCTTGGACTGCAAGGGGATCCAACCAGTCAATTCTAAAGGAAATCAGTCCTGAACATTCATTGGAAGCACTGATGCTGAACCTTCAATACTTTAGCCACCTAATGTGAAGAACTGACTCATTGGAACAGAACCCGGGGGTGAGAAAGATTGTAGGCCAGAGAAGGGGATGACAGAGGATTAAATGGTTGGATGGCATCACCGACTCGATGGACATGAGTTTGAGTATGCTCTGGGAGTTGGTGATGGATGGGAAGACTGGCATGCTATAATCCATGGTGTCACAAAGATTCAGACACAAATGAGTGACTGAAATATACTGTTTTATAGATATGCACACATACATACAGAGGGCCAAATGAAATATATATATAGTTTATCACATGTAGAGTTTATATTATGAGCTAATTGTTCTGTAAACTCTATTAATATTTGATTCAAATTAGACATATATAGCAATTAAAATATTTTCTTGTTTTATATTTCTTGATTAGGTCAAAAGAATCAAATTATTTTAAAAATATGTCTTAGCCTATGAAGTGTAAAGGAAAAAATTTTCCTTATCTCACATTTATTTATTCAATTCTTTATTTTTATGCTCAATCACTCAGTCGTGTCTGACTCTTTTTTACCCTGTGTACTGTAGCCCATCAGGCTCACCTGTCCATGGGATTTTCTAACCAAGACTACTGGAGTGGGTTGCATTCCCTTCTCCAGAGGATATTCCTGACCCAGGGATCACACCTGTGTCTCCTGCATTAGCAGGCAGATTGTTTACCATGAACCATAACTATTTGTTTATATCAAGATAAGCTTCTTAGTCTTCCCGAGGAAGTTCTAAATTAATTCCTGATGTTCTGACAAAATAATGGATGGTATCCAGTTTCATTCTTAGAAATGTCTCCTTTTAGAGGGTATGTTATATAGTACTACAATAGAAGGGATTTCTTTAATCACCTTTTAGTGTCACTTTCTGCTACATCCCTTAAACTTGAAGATTCTGTCATTTAAATGTATAAAAAATATGTCTTTCCTCTAGACTATTGTGTATTACTGTAAAACTATCAATTTTTGGTGCAAATTCTGATGTCTCAGGGTAATAATATTAGAAATCACTTCTAACTATAATGAAGATTTTGTGATCTATATATCTTAGTCTGAAAAATGAAAATATCAAGAATTTTCTATTTAAATGGAAGAAAATAAATACTAGATAGAATTTATTTAAATCAAGAAAATAAAAGTATATATAAAATCTTATTATGTGAAATATTTCAAGGAATGTTTATCCTTGCATTATTAAACTACATTTGTGAAATTATTATTTGCCTATAAATCACCTTGATGACAAGCACTTGCACAATTTTTTAAAGATATATTTATTTTTAAAATGTTTCTCTCACATTCTGTTTTAAAAATATGTTGTCAATTCATTCATTTTTAAATAATTTTTTGCTTTTAGAAGATATACAAACATAGTACAGAGTTTTCTACACTCTTCATTCACCTTCCCATGATGTTAATATCTTATAGAATCAAAGTATACTTACTAGAAAATAGATTTTTACTCCTCTAAATGTTTTGCCATTTTAGAGTATTATTACCATTGTAGGATGCAGTCTAGAACACTGCATTGCATTTATTGGTTGTGATACCTTGATATCCTTCAATCTGTGAGTTTTTGTTCCTCTCTTGTTCTCCCAATCTTGACTTTTTCGAAATTATTGCTCAAAAGTTTTGTTCATTGCTCCTCAATGTACATTTATTTAACGTTATTTCATGATTATATTGGGGTTATATATTAAATGAAGAACACCACAGATGGCCGACCTCATCATACCATATCAGGGAGTATCTGCGGTTGACATCACTTAACGCTGGTGACATTAGCTTTAATTTCTTGTTATTACTCTAACTGGTGACTCAGTTGATAAGGAATCTACCTGCAATGTTAAGACAGCTGGATTCAGTCCCTGGGCTGGGAAGATCCCCTGAAGAAGGGAATGGTTACTCACTCTAGTATTCTTGTCTCAAGAATCCCATGGACAGAAGAGCCTGGTGGGCTACAAAAAGTGTCAGACATGGCCATGCAACTAACACACATAGATGTTTTAACCAGGAGTTTTTTGTTTGCATTGCCATATTCAAGTACTGGAAGCAAGTCACTAAGTCCAGCTCAACTTAGGAGTATGAAATTAATCTCAACCTCATGAAGGGAAAATTATCCTGTTATTTGTAGGCATATGTTAAAATCATAACACTAATTAGAATTGTTTTTATTGAAATACTTTGAGAGTGTGTATATATATTGTTTCTTAAATTTCCACTCAGTAGTCCACTAAATTACTGAATTTTTGTTACAACAATTATTACTTTGGTGTTTTGATGATTAATTTCTCTTCATTGCTTATACATTAATTATTTGGAATTCCTTAGAAAGAAATAGTTCTTAAAGTCATGATTTTTATTTAATTTTTTTGTTTTTATCAGGATAAATTTAATGATATTTCCTCTATTCTTTTTGTCATAGTCCAATATTTCTAGTTAATTTTGTTCCTCAAAAATTTCCAGCTTTGAGTATTGAAAGCTGTTTCAGGATTGTGTTTGTCTGTTTTCTTAACCTTCTTTTTTTATGGCCCATAATGTTTATACACTTCTTTAGCTCTAGAATCAAACAAACAATAATCCAAACACTCTTTTTCCTTTTATTTAGAAAGGAAGAACTGAGTACAAAATTTGCTCATTTCTCCTGGGATATTGATGCTTCTATATAACTTCTATAACTCCTCAAGAGACAGAGTTAGAAAACATATGTATGTTTATAAATTCGTATATATACATATATTTTAAATATTTTTTATACCGATCTATTACACACTCATACCAGTCCCTATTGTTTTCACTCACTAATTCATTCATATGCTGAATGTTGATATCACTAGAATTTTTCTATCTCGGATATATTGCAAACATCACTAAGTAAAACCTTTAATATCTCCATGACTTTTGTTTACATACTTTCCCTAAAAAGTGTTGGTTTTTTTTTTTTTTTCCTTCATACTTCTGGACATTAACGCCTCTGCTTTTTCAAGAGCATTAGCCTTATTTTTCTTCTCCCCTTCTATTTTTCCTTTTTTTCTCCAAAGTAGAGATAATAATTTCTCACTCTACCAGTCCTTTATTCAATATAATTCTACTAACTCATGCAGTCTCACAGTTAGGATTTCCAACTTCAGTCTTGTACCCACAAACAATTTTTTACTCTACACTGGTTAAATAAATGTCTAAATTATATCTTGCTCTTGTTCAATGTTTTTCTAATTTATTTTAAATAAAGCCCAAATATTTTAGCACATTATGTAAAGCTCACCACAACATGAATCTCTAGTTCTCTAACTCACTTTGGACATCTGCCTGGCAAATTCATGATTAATTCAAATTCACACCCCCTTCTCATCAAATGCCAAGATATTTATTTTCTTCTTTCTGTTCTCTGCTCCTGTGTTATCTCTGTGACTGATTAAATGACTGAATAACACATTGTTCTTATAAATATTTTTCATGTAATCCCCACACACCTCAATAAAAGGAATATTGCTAGAATTCTAGAACCTCTTTCATAATATATTGATATTTCTTATTCATTGACTCTTCTTCATTTCTCTTTCAACTTCTTGACTCATAGCAGCATAATATTTGGCTTATTTTAAAATTCTATCAGTGCATCACAGTATTTGAGTGTTTTTGTTACTACATTATTTTTTTCAACAAGTTGTATGTGAGATTCAATCATTTTGTTTCATGAAGTTAAAGTAGTTTTATTTATTCTATCTCATTAACAGGATACACAAAAATCTGTCATCTGTCATAGGTGCACATTTGGGTTGATGGGCGTCTGTGTTTTGTAAAGTCTTGGCAATTGCAATTATTAATGGTTACTATTGCAATGCATAGTTAAATATAACACATACATCTGAGTTTGGAACTGCTGTGTCATATGCCATGAACCAATTCAGTTACTTGGTAAATGATGTCATGATGCTTTTCAAACTTGTTATGTTAGAGTTCCATCAGATCTAAATTAGGGTTCTTATTACCATACCCTCATCAACATTTACTTTTGTCTGTCTTTATATTTTAGACATAAAATGTCTATTTGTAATCATTATATTTTCACTTCAGTTCAGACGCTCATGAATGTCTGACTCTTGAAATGTCTGACTAATGAAATGTGACCCCACGGACTGCAGCACACCAGGCTTCACTGTCCATCACAAACTCCTGAAGTTTACTAAAACTCATGTGCATAAAGTTGGTGATGCCATCCAACCATCTCATTCTATGTTGTCCCTTTATCCTTCAGCCTTCAATCTTTCCCAGCATCAAGGTCTTTTCAAATGAATCAGTTCTTCACATCAGGGGGCCAAAGTATTGGAGTTTCAGCTTCAGCATCAGTTCTTCCAGTGAATACTCAGAAATGATCTCCTTTAGATCAGTTTGACCTCCTTAAAGTCTAAGGGAGTCTCAAGAGTCTTCTCCAACACCACACTTCAAAAGCATCTATTCTTTGGTGTTCTGCTTTCTTTATAGTCCAGCTCTCACATCCATACATAACTACTGGAAAATCTATAGCTTTGACTAGACAGACCTCTGTTGGCAAGGTAATATCACTGCTATTTTAATAAGCTGTAGAGGTTGGTCATAATTTTTCTTCCAAGGAGCAAGCGTCTTTTAATATCATGGCTACAGTCACCATCTGCAGTATTTTGGAGCCCTCCAAAATAAAGTCTGTCATTTTTTCCACTGTTTCCCCATGAAGTGATGGGACCAGATGGCATGATCTTCATTTTCTGAATGTTGAGTTTTAAGCCAACATTTTCCCTCTGCTCTTTCACTTTTATCAAGAGGTATTTTAGTTCTTTACATTCTGCCCTAAGGATGGTGTCATCTACACTTCTAAAGTTATTGATATTTCTCACAGCAATTTGATTCCAGCTTGTGCTTCATCCAGTCCAGGATTTTTCATGATGTACCCTGTATATAAGTTAAATAAGCAGGGTGAAGTACTCTGTTCCTGATTTGAAAACAGTCTATTTTTCCATGTCCAGTTCTAACTGTTTCTTCTTGACCTGAATAAAGATTTCTCAAGAGACTTGTCATGTTTTCTGTTATTCCCATCTCTTTAAGAATTTTCCACAGTTTATTGTGATCCACACAATCAAAGGCTTTGGTATAGTCAATCAAGCAGAAGTAGATGTTTTTCTGGAACTCTCTTGCTTTTTCAATTATCCAATGGATTTTGGCAATTTGATCTCTGTTTCCTCTGCCTTTTCTAAATCCAGCTTTAACATCTGGAATTTCATGGCTGACATACTGTTAAAGCCTGGCTTGGAGACTTTTGAGCATTACTTTGCTGGTATGTGAGGTTAGTGAAAGTGTGTGGTAGTTTGAGCATTTTTGGCATTGCCTTTCTTTGGGATTGGAGTGAAAACTGACCTTTTCCAGTCCTGTGGCCACTACTGAGTTTTCCAAATTTGCTGGCATATTGAGTGCAGCACTTTCACAGCATCATCTATTAGAATTTAAAATAGCTCAACTGGAATTCCATCACCTCCACAAGCTTTGTTCATAGTGACGCTTCCTAAGGCCCACTTGCCTTCACATTCAAGGAGGGCTGGCTCTAAATGAGTGATCACACCATCATAATTATCTGGGTCATGAAGATCTTTCTTTGTTTGTTTGTTTGTGTTGAGACCTGACTCATAACAGGCCTCAAGGACTAAAGTGGGCAAGAGCTACAATTACGGGAAAAACTGGGTCACTGCCCAGAAGGAACTGAGATCATCCTCCCCC
>SJYX01015307.1:203935-215150 GCA_006410675.1 Oreotragus oreotragus | reverse complement strand
AAGGCCGAGGCCCAGCGAGCACGCTGGAGGGCAGCTAGCTCTGGGGGGAAAAGAGAGAAGTTCTGATTTTGAATATTTTGAGGAACACAACAGCAACAAGCCGGGATAAACCTAGCTCAATGTTTTCGGCCGATATTTGTTTGTCTTTTGTCTGTCGCCTGTTTCTGTGTGCCAGCGCCGTGCTTGCTTTTTGTGTGCTTATTGTGAGTGCTGCAGTCATGGGTCAAAACTATTCTACACCACAGTCTGTAATGACTGATCATTTTTCTGATTTTATGTACAAGGTTCAAAATCTGTCAATGCTAGTGAAGAGGAGCAGACTAGTGACCCTGTGCTCATCTGAGTGGCCAGCATTTGGGGTCGGCTGGCCACCAGAGGGAACTTTCAGTTTGCCTGTCATCCTGGTAGTCCAAGAAAAAAAAAATAATAATAATGGCTCCTGACCCTCAGGGCCATCCAGACCAAGCTCCTTACATCCTGGTCTGGCAAAAGCTTGTAAAAGACCCTCCACCTTGGTTGAAACCCTTCATTCACAACCCCCCAGTGCTTCCATTCCACAGGTCCTGGTCACGGAAGTCTCCAAGGAAAAAGACCCTGAGGCACGGGAGAGCCGGAAGAAGCTAATACTCCAGGAATCATCTCTATGCCCTAGCCTCATTGATTTGGACACTGAAATCCCACCTCCCCCATATATCCCATCACCCTTGCCCCCACAGGTACCACAGGTGTTGTCCAGAAAACAAAGGAGGGACCCGGCACCCTCGGCAGGAGGAGCAGGCCGGCCCAGGGAACTCGCAGAAGGACCCGAAGGGGCGGAGACTCGTCTGACTACGGGAACCGAGAGGCCCCTTCCTCCATCGTTCGGGCATTTCCTGTCTGGGTGGGGCCAGCAAATTCTGTACTCACAACCTCACCTGAGATGATTGTCAGCAGCTGTTGTAGGTGCTTTTCACCACGGAGGAGGGAGAACGAATCTTGTCGGAGGCACGGAAAAACCTGTTAGGAGTGGATGGAAGGCCCACCACGCAGCCCCACCTGGTCGAGGAGGGGTTCCCTCTGTTGTGGCCGAACTGGGATTTCGAGTGCAATGAAGGTAGGGAGCGTCTCCGAGTATACCGCCAGACTCTGATGGCTGGCCTCTGGGCAGCCACCAGGAAACCAATGAATTTATACAAGGCAGGAGCCAGATGAAAGCCCAGCAGCCTTTTTAGAGAGGATAATGGAGGCTTTTAGGCAGTATACGTCCATGGACCCTCAGGCTGAGGAATCCCCGCGCAGCGGTTTTGCTAGCTTTTGTTAATCAGGCAGCTCCGGATATCAGGAGAAAGTTACAGAAAGTAGAGAGGATAAGAGAATTGTCGATACAGGGTCTGGTGAATGTAGCTGAGAAAGTGTTTAACAATAGGGAGACTCCTGAGGAGAGAGGAACGGATTAGATGAGAGGAGAGAGAGAGGAATGGGTTAAAAGGGAGGAGAGGGAATACAGGGCTGGATTAAAAGAGAGGAAAGGGAATACAGGGCTGGATTAAAAGGGAGGAGAGGGAATACAGGACTGAAAAAAAAGAAACTGGAGAAATCAGAAGGAGCTAGCTCAAATCCTCTTTGCGGGGGCAAGAACAGGGCCTGATTCCCAGAGGGCTAGAGACACTCGGTCAGGAAAGAAAGAAAAACCTGTCTGACAGGCCTTAAAAAGAGACCAATGCACTTATTCCAAGGAGCAAGGACACTGGGAGCATGAGTGCCCAAAAAGAGACCTGAAGAGAAAGACTGTAAGAAAGGAGGAATCTCCCTCGGGGGCCTACATCCTATATGTGGGAGAAAACAGTGACTAGGTGGGTCAAGGCTCAGTCCCCCTCCCCGAGTCCTGGGTAACTATCAACGTGGAGGGGAAACCAGTTGGCTTCATGGTGGATACCTGAGATTTGCAGACTCCTGGCAGCAGTCCACTTGCCCCACGCGGTATCCATAGTACATGTCCCAGGACACCAGAAAGGAGAGGATGCCCGGGCCCGAGGGAACCATGCTGCTGATGCAGCAGCCCATGAGGCCACTGCAGGAGATTGCAGGACTTCTGTGCTGACTGTGGGATTGCCACTGCCGGGGATGGGAATGCTCTCCCCTAGCCCCACATATTCTTCCTCTGATTTACACTGGGTGCAAGATAATACCACCCGTCCTGTTGGCAAAAACAGATGGTATCAAGACCATGACAACAACCTGTTGCTCCCTGCCGACTTGGGCAAATACCTCTGTACCCATTTGCATCAAACCACCCATTTGGGAGAGAAAAAGACTTTGACACTTCTACAAACAGGGCAGCTGCGGTTTCTCCAGCAGAAGAAAACCATCCAAGATATGGTCCGCACCTACAAGGACTGTCAGATGATGAGACCGGGAAAAGGACGGCACACAGGTGTAAGATATTGGTGTGGGGGAAAGGACAGGACATCACTGGGAGATAGATTTCACTGAGGTAAGACCAGGAAAGTATGGGTGGGTACTGTTACTTGCTAGTTCTGGTTGACACTTTTTCTAGGTGGGTAGAAGCTTACCCCACTAAAAACGAGACAGCAATAATAGTAGCTAAAAAAAACTTCTAGAAGAGATTATACCTAGATTTGGGCTGCCGGCATCTATCGACTCAGATAGTGGACCTGCATTTGTGAGCAAAATTGTACAGGGACTGGCCTCAGCCCTGGGGACCAAATGGAAGTTGCATTGCGAGTACAGTCCCCAGAGCTCAGGGCAATAGAAATAATAAATCAGACCCTAAAAGATACTTTGACAAAACTGGCAATAGAGACTGGCGGGAACTGGGTGACCCTCCTTCCCTTCATGCTCTTTTGGGCACACAATACCCCCTATAAATTAGGTCTAACCCCCTTTGAAATTATATATGAAAGTCCACCCCTCATTTGTCCAGTGTTTAAAGAGAAAAACAGACCATCTCTCTCACTGCGTGCTTTTCAACAAGAGATGTTAGCTTTCAACAATATCAGGCAGTATCTCAGAACGGAGAGGAAGATTCCTCTCCATGATCAAAGGACAGGGGGGAATGTTGAGACCTGACTCATGACAGGCCTCAAGGATTAAAGTGGGCAAGAGCTACAATTACGGGAAAAACTGGGTCACTGCCCAGAAGGAACTGAGATCATCCTCCCTCCAACCTTGGGGCTCAGCCGGTCAGCATGTTCCCAGACTCCCAGATAACATGGAGGGTGCCCTAGGCAAGCCCACGTGTGCGAAAAATTAGCCAATTACTAAATGACTAATAACCCCTACAACGAATCCACCCCTGCCAACTCCCTGTCTTTGTTCTAAACCTATAAATACTGCTGTAATTCAGGGCTCGGGGCTCTTGCCCCACTCTCCTGTGTGGGATGTGGCGGGAGCCCTGGTTCGAACCAGAAATAAATTCCCTTTTTGCTTTTGCATTGCCGTGGGTGTCTTGTTTTCTCAGTTTTGGGGATTTGGACTGCGGGCATAACAGTTTGTTTGTTTCATTTTGGGGGGAATTTTTTTAATTGATTTATTTTAATTGGAGGTTACTTTACAATATTGAATTGGTTTTGCCATACATCAGTATGAATCCACCACGGGTGCACACGTGTTCCCAATCCTGAACCCCCTTCCCACCTCCCTCCCCATACCATCCCTTTGTGTCATCCCAGTGCACCAGCTCCAAGCATCCTGTATCCTGCATCGAACCTAGACTGGCAATTCATTTCTTATATAATGTTATACATGTTTCAATGCCATTCTCCCAAATCATCCCACCTTCTCCCTCTCCCACAGAGTCCAAAAGACTGTTCTATACATCTGTGTCTCTTTTGCTGTCTCGCATACAGGATTAGAGTTATCATTTTTCTAAATTCCATATATATGCATTTATATACTGTATTGGTGTTTTTCTACCTGGCTTACTTCACTCTGTGTAATAAACTCCAATTTCATCCACCTCATCAGAACTGATTCAAATGTATTATTTTTAATGGCTGAATAATACTCCATTGTATATATGTACCACACCTTTTTTATCCATTCATCTGCTGATGGACATCTAGTTTGCTACCATGTCCTGGCTATTATAAACAATGCTGCAATGAACATTGGGGTACCCGTGTCTCTTTCAATTCTGGTTTCCTCAGTGTGTATGCCCAGCAGTGGGATTGCTGGGTCATAAGGCAGTTCTATTTCCAATTTTTTAAGGAATCTCCACACTGTTCTCCATAGTGGCTGTACTAGTCTGCATTCCCACCAACAGTGTAAGAGGGTTCCCTTTTCTCCACACCCTCTCCAGCATTTATTGCTTGTAGACTTTCGGATCACTGACATGAAATGGCTCCTCATTGTGGTTTTGATTTTCATTTCTCTGATAATGAGTGATGTTGAGCATCTTTTCATGTATTTATTAGCCATCTGTATGTCTTCTTTGGAGAAATGTCTGTTTAGTTCTCTGGCCCATTTTTTGATTGGGCCATTTATTTTTCTGGAATTGAGCTGCAGGAGTTGCTTGTATATTTTTGGGATTAGTTGTTTGTCAGTTGCTTCATTTGATGTTATTTTCTCCCATTCTGAAGGCTGTGTTTTCACCTTGCTTATAGTTTCTTTTGTTGTGCAGAAGCTTTTAANTTTCTGGAATTGAGCTGCAGGAGTTGCTTGTATATTTTTGGGATTAGTTGTTTGTCAGTTGCTTCATTTGATGTTATTTTCTCCCATTCTGAAGGCTGTGTTTTCACCTTGCTTATAGTTTCTTTTGTTGTGCAGAAGCTTTTAATTTTAATTAGGTCCAATTTGTTTGTTTTTGCTTTTATTTCCAATATTCTGGGAGGTGCATCATAGTGGATCCTGCTGTGATTTATGTCGGAGAGTGTTTTGCCTATGTTCTCCTCTAAGAGTTTTATAGTTTCTTACATATAGTCTTACATTTAGATATTTATTCCATTTTGAGTTTTTTTTTGTGTATGGTGTTAGAAAATATTCTAGTTTCATTCTTTTACAAGTGGTTGACCAGTTTTCTCAGCACTATTTGTTAAAGAGATTGTCTTTTCTCCATTGTATATTGTTGCCTCCTTTGTCAAAGATAAGGTGTCCATAATACATATAGTCTTACATTTAGATATTTATTCCATTTTGAGTTTTTTTTTGTGTATGGTGTTAGAAAATATTCTAGTTTCATTCTTTTACAAGTGGTTGACCAGTTTTCTCAGCACTATTTGTTAAAGAGATTGTCTTTTCTCCATTGTATATTGTTGCCTCCTTTGTCAAAGATAAGGTGTCCATAGGTGCATGGGTTTATCTCTGGGCTTTCTATTTTGTTCAATAATGGCTCCTGACCCTCAGGGCCATCCAGACCAAGCTCCTTACATCCTGGTCTGGCAAAAGCTTGTAAAAGACCCTCCACCTTGGTTGAAACCCTTCATTCACAACCCCCCAGTGCTTCCATTCCACAGGTCCTGGTCACGGAAGTCTCCAAGGAAAAAGACCCTGAGGCACGGGAGAGCCGGAAGAAGCTAATACTCCAGGAATCATCTCTATGCCCTAGCCTCATTGATTTGGACACTGAAATCCCACCTCCCCCATATATCCCATCACCCTTGCCCCCACAGGTACCACAGGTGTTGTCCAGAAAACAAAGGAGGGACCCGGCACCCTCGGCAGGAGGAGCAGGCCGGCCCAGGGAACTCGCAGAAGGACCCGAAGGGGCGGAGACTCGTCTGACTACGGGAACCGAGAGGCCCCTTCCTCCATCGTTCGGGCATTTCCTGTCTGGGTGGGGCCAGCAAATTCTGTACTCACAACCTCACCTGAGATGATTGTCAGCAGCTGTTGTAGGTGCTTTTCACCACGGAGGAGGGAGAACGAATCTTGTCGGAGGCACGGAAAAACCTGTTAGGAGTGGATGGAAGGCCCACCACGCAGCCCCACCTGGTCGAGGAGGGGTTCCCTCTGTTGTGGCCGAACTGGGATTTCGAGTGCAATGAAGGTAGGGAGCGTCTCCGAGTATACCGCCAGACTCTGATGGCTGGCCTCTGGGCAGCCACCAGGAAACCAATGAATTTATACAAGGCAGGAGCCAGATGAAAGCCCAGCAGCCTTTTTAGAGAGGATAATGGAGGCTTTTAGGCAGTATACGTCCATGGACCCTCAGGCTGAGGAATCCCCGCGCAGCGGTTTTGCTAGCTTTTGTTAATCAGGCAGCTCCGGATATCAGGAGNATGACCAGCTCCCAGAGTTTACTCAAACTCACGTCCATCGAATCGGTGATGCCATCCAACCATCTCATCCTCTGTCGTCCCCTTCTTCTCCCTCCTTCAATCTTTCCCAGCGTCAGGATCTTTTCAAATGAGTCAGTTCTTGACATCAGGTGGCCAAAATATTGAAGTTTCAGATTCAGCATCAGTCCTTCCAGTGAATATTCAGGACTGGTTTCCTTTAGGATGGACTGAGTGGATCTCCTTGCAGTCCAAGGGACTCTTAAGAGTCTTCTCCAACACCATAGCTTGCCTAAGGCTACCCAATAAACCATTCTGATGCTTTTTCTCACTGAGTTGAGTTGGCATATAGTAAAGATGCTGGCTTGGTACAATGAACTCACTTGGTCAGAAGACAAAGATGTGGCAGCAGAGCTAACTCCTAGTCTCACTCATCATTCTGAGCCATTCCCCTCAGAGTATATTTCATCTCCCTTTTCATCTGCCATAAGCCATTCAGTTTAGTGGCTTGAACCTGCTTCCTGGATGAGCCTTCATTTCTGCATCCCACTCTCATTTGAGTCTGATGTCTGCTTTGCCCAGTAAGGAATTTCCTCAACTGGAAGGGGAATTCCCAGCTCAGAGATGATACTATTTGCTCCTTCTCCATCATGGGATTGTTTTACATGCATCCAGTCAGCAAGTTTGAGACAGTGACATTTATCTCAATGACGAAAAAAACTCCAGCAAAACTCAGATAATATCTTGTGGAGGCTGCAAACCTGGCTTTATCTCCAATGAGGATACATGAACTCTGGAGGGAGCCTTATGGGCAGTAGGGGACCAAAAGTGGCCACAGAGCATCCCAAAGCTCAGTATAAACTATGAATATAGCCTTTCATTTTTCTCTTGTTTTGTTCTACATCCTGTATCTTGACTTGGAGGCAGCCAAGATACTACATATTCCCTTAATAGGACTTCAAAACTGATTTAACCTTTCCATATGACTCAGTAGAGGAAATATTTAAAGCATTCGTGGTAAAGTCTTAATGCTAAAGATGTTAGAAATATCAAAAATAAAGGAAGGTTATATTCATATCTGATTTCTATTGAAATCTAAAGTGTAAAAGTTACTATGGATACTATTTAGATAAAAAGAAAAAATATACTAATCATGCCATATACAAATACAGAATAGAGAAAGATGAAAATTGTCATTTAAATGCAATAGCAAATATAACTGAGATAAGACTTCTGTAAGAAAAAGGAAGTTGCTGATTGTATTTAAAACTCACAAGCAACCATCTACTGCTTATGTGAAATATGATTAAAGACCTGGGACCTATAAAGGGTCCAAGCGAATGTGTGGTCAGAAATCAGTTATAACTATGTGCTTGTAGATGATGCCCATCTAGTGGATGTGGAAGCCGACACGGTACATATAGAGATCCAGCTATTGACACAGTCAGAGAAGCTGATGGTTTTCTCCAGGAATGAATAAAATCCATTGCAAAATACTTACAGAGAGACAGGCATGGTAAGAACTTGCTTACGAGGTGTCTGCCCTCCTATTGCCTCAAGGCAAGGAAACTGGGGAGGACTCTGAGGAGTAAGCCTTCCTGAAGCTTGCTGTCAGGCCAGAGTGATGCCTGTTCACCAGCACTACCAACCAAATCTATGCACTTTGGGTTAACATAGGTAACAAGAAGCAGAGACCTGCTGGTAACCAGTGGTTCAGATTCCCAGAATTTTCTGTGATGGAAAGAGTTGTTTGGTGATCTGAGGTGTATTTATCAAACAAAGATACACAGGCAGCCTTTGACAGCATGATATACCCACCAGAATTTCCGTAAATTGTTACTAAACAACACTTTAGAGATTTCACAGAAAACATCGTAAACCGTATTACTAACTTCTGTAACACTGACCTGGTTGTCAGAAACACAGAATTGTTTTTCCACCAAGTAATAAATCACACAAAAAGTTATAAAACCTCACTGTTTAAAAAATTCATTTTGGCTTGACAAAACAATTAGCATTCTTTCTGAAGCTGAGATCAACATGTGAAAATATTGTCTGATTCTGTAAACCAAGATGACAGATTGAATACACTGTGCATACCTTACAAAATCCTAAAAGGGAGAGGGGACCCATCACATGGAGTTGCTCAGAGATTGTTTAGAATGGCCTGCCAGCTTCTATTGTAGTCATAGGTGGGGATTCCTTTTCAAAGGAGTTAAAGGATGGTTTGCTGACATGACTCTCTTCTCCAATATTTTAATTGGAGACACTTTCTTAAAGGTCTAGACATGTAACTGTGTCTTCATTGTCTACTAAACCCAGTTTTGCTTTTGTGCAGTTATGATATTGAAGAGGTGTCACTGAATCAATAAAAGTGTCTAAAAATGAGAAGAAGGAAAACGAAACCCTTTGCACCAGTTAACAAAAACACTTTATCCAACTGCCAACCTCTCACTTAGCATTAAGCACTTGGACCACAAAGATTTTTGCCCATTGTGTCTTTTTCCGGCTTTCTTCCCCAGGATTTGCACAGGTTCTGTGACTTTTCAGCTGCATGCCTCCACAGGCCCTGGGTGAGCCATCATGAGGAATCTAGGGTATGGATACAAAGTGGACTGATTCTGACTGTCCATCAGCTGAGCTAGACCCAGTGTGATGGTTTGTTATTTTCACATGAGTTGAACTTCCACAGAATTTCTGGCAGCTGAAGAAACCTTGGTACCTGTGCAACTGTAATATCCTAGCAATTTCATAATGAAATTCACATGGGCTCTCCCAACCCAGCCAGATATGTGTCAGCTTTCTTAACATGTTCCAGTTGCATGAAATACTAATTAAAGGTANAGAATTTCTGGCAGCTGAAGAAACCTTGGTACCTGTGCAACTGTAATATCCTAGCAATTTCATAATGAAATTCACATGGGCTCTCCCAACCCAGCCAGATATGTGTCAGCTTTCTTAACATGTTCCAGTTGCATGAAATACTAATTAAAGGTACTCATTGCTAACTAATATAAATAGTCCCCACTTAGCCCATTATAGGTATGGGCTGTAAAACAAACAATTACGTGACAGATGATACATGTGAACATACAGAAATTCTGTAATGACATTTCTGTAGCGCTGTAACCTCTTCAACCAGCAGATGGTCCACATTAGGGGCTAAAAGGGGTGCTGATTATGAAGGTGATGTACCCTCCAGCTTGTGACTTTTCTTCTAAGAATAGAAAGCACCTCTGAAGGATTTACATTACAGATGGAATTGAGGCAATGAAATCATCTATAGGAGTTGGTTTTTAACTGTTCCATGTGTTTGGGATTCTGTTTCCTGATGCCAAGCGATAGTATCAGGCTACTTACAAAACTGTGATCTGAGGAGGAAGCGATCATGGGAAGAAATGGTGTATAATCGAGCAAGTTTCTCTTCAGAAGTAGATAATCTGTCCCTGTGCACCCAGGTTTAAAAGAGGTTTTGACACGTGGGAAATTAAGTTTGACATATACTCTTTTTCTCCAAGAGATAAATCAACTATTTGTCAAAATAATCAATTAATAAAATCAGTGATGAATGGTCATGAATATAGTACTCCTAGCAATCAAATAAACACACAAATCAATTAAATTATTCCATGGCAAATCACTTCCTACTCTCTTGTCTCAATCTTATTCTCCTAACACAAATTACAGGTACTTCTGAAATTCTGACCAAAGAAAGATTGTGTGACAGCTGAATCTATCAAACGAGAAACACTGAAATACATGTTTTAGTGGAACAGCAACTTTGAGGAAGAGATTGTAAACATTTTATTAAATTACAAATTCAGGTACAGAGGGAAATATACAAAGGGAAATAATATCTACATATTCAACCTAATTCATTATTATGAATTTCTATTCCTCATCTCTTTCGATTTGCCAGGTATTGTCTTAAAAGTTTTATAGGATTTATCTTAGTTGCTGTTTAAAAGCCTGTAAAGTAAATATTGTTATTATTATTCACATTTTAATGTCATTATTATAATTATGCTTAATGAAGTTTAAAAACAGGTGCTTTCCATGAATAAAAATCTCAGCAGAGAAAGAAGAAATCAAGGAATGAGAAAGGAAATTCTAGGGCTTCCTTGGTAGTTCAGTGGTGAAGAATCCACCTGCTAATGCAGAAGACATGGGTTCAGTCCCTGATGCATAAGATCCCAAATACCATGGAGCAACTAAGCCCATGCCCTACAACTACTGAGCCTGTGTTCTAGAGCCCAGAAGACACGACTGAAGCCAGAGTGCCCTAGACTCTGTGCTCCACGAGAGAAACCACTGCAAAGAGAAGCTTGTGCACCACAGCTAGAGAGTAGCCCCTGCTCACCACAACTAGAGACCCAGCACCATCAAAAATAAATAAAATTTTTTTTAAAAAAAGAGGGAAATTCTAGGCCTAAAAGTAAAATTTCAGAATTTTTTTTTAAAAAATTACTAGATGGATTTAACAGCTGAAAGGGCAAAGTGAAGAACAGAGTGGGGGAAAAAAATTAAAGAATAGGGCCCTGGGGATCTCCTAGATAATGTCAATGTGACATACAAACTTGATGAAAGACAGAAATTTACAAAAACAAGATGCAAAATGAAACCAAGAATCATAAACCCAAGAACGCCCATGTTGAGGTACATCAATGTTGAACCATCTGAATTGCTCAAAACTGCTGATTTTCGCATACCTCTTTCAGACCCAGACAAATCAACTGGATACAAAATTAGTGAGAACACAAGAAATGTAAACAATAAAATGAAAGACTTTATCTCATGGACACATTTAGAATCCTGCACATCAACAAATAAAGAATAGATATGACTTTTAGATAAACTCAAAATATTTATGCAGATATGCAGATGACACCACGCTTATGGCAGAAAGTAAAGAAGAAGGTAAGCCTCTTGATGAAAGTGAAAGAGGAGAGTGAAAAAGTTGGCTTAAAGCTCAACATTCAGAAAACGAAGATCATGGCATC
>SJYX01015307.1:183721-196243 GCA_006410675.1 Oreotragus oreotragus | reverse complement strand
AGTCCATTCTGAAGGAGATCAACCCTGGGATTTCTTTGGAAGGAATGATGCTAAAGCTGAAACTCCAGTACTTTGGCCACCTCATGAGAAGAGTTGACTCATTGGAAAAGACTCTGATGCTGGGAGGGATTGGGGGCAGGAGGAGAAGGGGACGACCGAGGATGAGATGGCTGGATGGCATCATGGACTCGATGGACGTGAGTCTGAGTGAACTCCGGGAGATGGTGATGGACAGGGAGGCCTGGCGTGCTGCGATTCATGGGGTCGCAAAGAGTCGGACATGACTGAGCGACTGAACTGAACTGAACTGAATGATTTTCCATCTCTACATACCTGTCACGGCAACCTCTGCCACCCCATGCCATCTCCAACCTATCATCAACGTCAGAAATGTGTTTCAAATTCTTAGCTCTAGATCCCCAAAGAGAATTCTGTCTCTGCTCATGGAGAAGAGCTTGGTAGCTGCTGCCAAGTTTAAATTATGGTAAAGTCCTGTGTTTGGGTGCATTCTTGGGTCATTGTCACTATTAGGACAGTCAAGCAAACAGCTAAGAACCTGGGCTTCTTGGAAGACTGATATCTGGGGATCAAGATCTAAATGCAATGCTCTTTTTAAAAAAATCAATTCTGCTTCCACTTTGCATTCCTTCTTTAAAGAATTTCACATGCCTGAATGCAGTTGACCCTTGAGTGAAAGAAAAGAGAAGGAGGTGGTAGAGGTGGAAATAGAGATGAGAGAGATACAGGATAGAGAGAGGAGAAATTATGTGCATGAAAGTTTGTTTGCCTCTAAATGAGCAAAAAGTGTTTTACAATTTTTTTTTTAGCATTTAAATTTAAAAACAGAGGAGAGAAGGATACTTTTGAAGCCCATGGGAAAAGTTCCAAAGCAGAACCGCTAGGAAACAGCAGTTGTGAGAGGAAAGTTCAAGGGCCATCTGTATGTCACCAGTGCCCTCTGAAGGCCCTAGGAGGGGCTGGAGGGAGGTGGCATCCTGGGGCAGTTTATTTTATGGTGAGTCTAAAAATGTCAGAGAGAGGACCCTGGGGACCACATTTCATCACACAGCCTTCAGCAGCCCTGCAGTCTGCTGGCTTCTGGCCACCAGGAGGTGGAAGGCCAGTGAACAACTGTGGCTGCTGTGTCCCGTGCCTGGTGTTTTGGGTATTACAGTAACTTTATTTTTGGAAACAGCCCCAGAAGTGGAAGAGGCTTTGCCTGTGGGACCCTCATTTCCTCCTTCAGTACAAGTAGAAGTCAGACAGGAAGTTGGTCACTGGCCATCTATGTGGACCCAGCCAAAACTGGATGGAGCCAAATATGAACCTTGAGGGGTTAGTGTGTAAAGGTAGACACAGGCAGCATCCCATCCCTGGGGGAGAAACTGGTCTCAGCCCCTCCTTTTTGATAGAAGGATGAGAAAAGCAACTTTCAAGAAACTTGTTGACTAGTTTAAAAAATCGCCAACTTGCTCTTGCTTCCTCAACTGTCCATTAGGAGGCTTGGAGACTAAAAGGCTAGGACTAGCACTGCCAGAGAATTAGGTGGGATTACATGGCATCTCAGGCTTCCCTGGTGCCACAGACAGTAAATAATCTGTAAATAATCTGCCTGCAATGTGAGAGACTTGGGTTCAGTCCCTGGGTCAGGAAGATCCCCTGGAGAAGGGAATGGCTACCTGCTCCAGTATTCTTGCCTGGAGAATTCCATGGACAGAGGAACCTGGGAGCCTATAATTCATGACGTCGCCAAAGAGTTGGATGCAACTGAGCCACTAACACTTTCACATTTGTTTTCCTTTTGTGATGGACAGTTCAATGGAGAATCCCCTATCAGACTCTAGAGCCTTATCTGAGACAGCAAGAGTAAAACATACAAGGTAATGAGAAGGTTGATCTGGGGGCAAAGTAGGATGTGGGGTAGGAAGAGTCACTGAGATCTATAATTCAGGACTAACAGAATTGACATGGAGACAGAAAATATTCTTAGATATTGTCTGGATTAAAAAAAAAAAAAGTTCAGAAAGGTGAGAAGACTGACGGAGCTCACACAGGAAGTCAGTGGTATAGAGATGATAGCAGGGCAGGTCCTCTTATTATTGGTTTATTGTCCCTCCAGTTTTATCACTCCATCTTTAAATAGTCCATCAGTACTCACACTTTTATTGGCCAGCTTCTCTGTGCTTAGTATCATCATGGTTGTGGGGAAATGCTGCCAGGGGATGCAGAAATATAATGCTATCTTCAGTTTAGTTTAGTTCAGTCACTCAGTCATGTCTGACTCTTTGCGACCCCATGAATCGCAGCACGCCAGGCCTCCTTGTCCATCACCAACTCCCGGAGTTCACTCAGACTCACGTCCATCGAGTCCGTGATGCCATTCAGCCATCTCATCCTCTGTCGTCCCCTTTTCCTCCTGCCCCCAATCCCTCCCAGCATCAGAGTCTTTTCCAATGAGTCAGCTCTTCGCATGAGGTGGCCAAAGTACTGGAGGTTCAGCTTTAGCATCATTCCTTCCAAAGAAATCTCAGGGTTGATCTCCTTCAGAATGGACTGGTTGGATCTCCTTGCAGTGCAAGGGACTCTCAAGAGTCTTCTCCAACACCACAGTTCAAAAGCATCAATTCTTCGGCGCTCAGCCTTCCTCACAGTCCAACTCTCACATCCATACATGACTAGGAAAAACCGTAGCCTTGACACTTTCATAATCCTTTACAGATTTTCAAAGCACTGAATAGACACTGTTGTTGTTCAGCTGCTCAGTCACGTCCGACTCTTTGTGACCCCATGGACTGCAGCACACCAAGCTTAAATGTACGCCTTCAGACAAATCTAAGAAGTATGTATCTTTAGTATATAAGTGAGAAAACCAAACATTACTTGAGGGAACATAGGAGGTGACAAAGCCAGGATACAACTCATCAGCTTTGTGACCTCCACATATTTGAGTGCAGCTAGAGAGAGAAAACATGTATGGAATAATCAGTAAATTATATATTACAGCATTGTCATTAATGTAATTCATTCCTGCATGATTTAACGGGTCCCATCCATTTGAGATGGGCTTCCCTGATAGCTCAGTTGGTAAAGAATCTGCCTGCAATGCAAGAGACCCCGGTGCAATTCCTGGGTTGGGAAGATCTGCTGGAGAAGGGATAGGGTACCCACTCCAGTATTATTGGGCTTCCCTTGTGGCTCAGCTGTTAAAGAATATGCCTGCAATGTGGGAGACCTGGGTTCAATTCCTGGGTTTGGAAGATCCCCTGAAGAAGGGAAGGGCTACCCACCCCAGTATTCTGACCGGGAGAATTTCATGGACTGTATAGTACATGGGGTCGCAAAGAGTTGGACATGACTGAGCAACTGTCTCTTCACTTCCATTTGAGATGCTTCTGAGTGAAGGTGTCCAATAGACATATGAGTGGAAGAGAAACAAGATTTGGGATCCACAAGATGGCAACAGAGATCAGAGGAGTGGACATATTTGAAGCTTCCCCTTTCCTCAATGGTCAGCATTTTATTAACAACATATAAGAACAAAGGAGAGGTAGTGGAACCCTTGCAAGTATGAGAGTCATAGGTGTAGGCTACTTTAAGTTATTATTCGTGAAACAAAAATATACTGAAGAGTTGGGTTATCAGTCTAATCTCTCCTCTCTGGCTGTTTGAAACTAGAAATTCTCCTAAATCAGTGTGAGCTCTGGGAATCATTCAACAGACATCTCTCTAATAGCTGTTCTTTGCCTACCCTCATGGCATCTTTATCTATGCCCTTGAGTATATTGAAGAAAATACTTGAGAACCTCTGTGCATATCTCTGCAACTCCTCCCATCTGCGGTTTTGTCCACTGCTATCCTCTGCCCATCAATTCCCGTCGGAATTCCCAGGATTCCAATCTCTGTCTCCTTGGTTCAGCAAAACCACCATGTTCCGCTTGGGCTCCTCTTCTGTGCTTCGGGACAGGGAGAAAGCCAGGATGCTTATTGGTTTCACTTTGTTTTTTCCTCTCAGTTCTGTCCTGAGAACAGTTATTTCATGTATGTTGTCCAGTTTTCCAGTTGTTCATAATGCGAGGGAAAGTTTGCTAACACTTAATCTTCCAACATGGCTGCAGGGGTAAATGTTCCCATGGAACTCTGAACTGATGCAAATCTTTTATGAATGTGAAGATGACACGACTTGAATTTTAAAATTAATCATGTATGTTAGAAATTTAAGTATAACCATCTCAAAAAATAAAAATGTAACATAAAACTGCTAACCCAAGGGAGCATGAGGCATGGTAAAGAAACCTTGATCATTCCAACAGAAGATGAGAAGGGAGGAAAAATCAAGAAAAGTATATGAGGATTCTAATGCCAAGAAAGGAAGTCCAGAAAACCAACAGATGGGACTGTTTACTCCTGACAAATGTAGAGATGATTGAAGTATTTGGAAAAGACTTTAAAATAAATCCTGGATGCTTAAAATTCTCAAAGAGCCAAAGGAGGAACTAACATCATGGAAGAATTAGAAGCTTTGAAAGATTAAAGGTAGACATTAAAAACCATTAGAAAATTAGAACTGAAATAAAAGAATTAGAGAAATAATAGGATATTCTGAAGAATGGTTTCTTGGAAAACAGAACTGAGAAACTACCAGAGCATAACACAGAAATGAACAATAATGAATTACTATATTCCCACCCAAATACCTCCAAAATATATAAAACTCAATACGCCTTAGTTATAAGGAATACCAAAAACACCATCAGAGAGGGTGATTCCCATCCAAATACCTCCAAAATATATAAAACTCAATGGCAACCCACTCCAGTATTCTTGCTTGGAGAATCCCATGGACTGAGGAGCCGGTTGAGCTGCAGTCCACGGGGTCACAAAGAGTCGGACACGACTGAGTGACTTTACTTACTTACTTACTTACTTACGCCTTAGTTATAAGGAATACCAAAAACACCATCAGAGAGGGTGATTTTAATATACTTCTATCAGAAACTATTTTGCTCGGAAAAGCAAGTATCTAGGATTCTTCAATAGAGAAGGCAATGGCACCCCACTCCAGTACTCTTGCCTGGAAAATCCCATGGATGGAGGAGCCTGGTGGGCTGCAGTCCAAGGGTCGTTAAGAGTCGGACATGACTGAGCACTTTCACTTTCACTTTTCACTTTCATGTGTTGGAGAACGAAATGGCAACCCACTCCAGTGTTCTTGCCTGGAGAATCCCAGGGACAGGGGAGCCTGGTGGGCTGCCGTCTATGGGGTTGCACAGAGTCAGACATGACTGACGCGACTTGGCAGCAGCAGGATTCTTCAATAACATGATTTTCACACTTTATCTTACAGATATATTTATTAGTAGACTCTTGGGAAGAACAATATAATGAGTCATGTATCAGGTGACCATATGTAAAAGTCGGTTTAGAGAATATTCTCCAGTCTGTTTTATTGTTGAATGACTTTATGTTGAGTGTCTTTACTTATGCTAATGACGGTCTTAATCACAATAGATTTATAATCTTTTTCGTCTTCTACCCTGGGAGACAAAGGTTAACCTGCCACTTTCTTTCCCCACTATGTGCTTCAAAATTATACAGGTTTATTCGATGGCATCACTGACTCAATGGACATGAGTTTGAGCAAGTTTTGGGAATTGGTGATGGACAGGGAAGCCTGAGGTGCTGCAATCCACGGGGTCGCAAAAAGTCAGACCCAACTGAGTGACTGACTGTGTGAAGCATGACAAACCACGTGCTGAAGTCTCGTCCCCAAATTTTGACACTCCAACGGTAGGTGACCACCAAAAACGTTGTTTCCTTTTCTATCTTCTATAGTAATCTTCTGCCAGAAGCAAGCCTCTTTGGGATTTCAAGCCTCTCTTTGGGCCCAGAACTGATGAAAGTCCCCAAGAGAAAAAGCACCTACGGATGCTTAATTTACTGTTCCTTCCAGGGTGTATACTCTTGCTGATTTTTTTCCAGCTAACTCTGCTTAGTAGTTCTTTGCCTTTGAAAACTAGAGATTGCAGTTAGTTTCTTTCTAATTTCCAGAATCTTTAAAAAATATATCTTTAAAATCTTTCCACATAGCCTTAAATTCATCAAGGGTTATGGGGAAAGTTAGTCATATATTTAAAGCTTCTCAAGACATCCCTTGAGCCCCATGAGACCACTAAAAGTTTCCTGGTTTTTCTTTGCCCCAGAAGTGGCACCCTGATCCTTACTTAGGCTCCTGCCAGCACCAAGAATGGATACATCCTCCAGGAACAGAGCAATTGCTGATCCTCAGCTTCCTCTGAATGGCTCTCCACTACCTGAAAATTCAGTCCATCTAGTGCTCATTGCTCCCAGAGCTTCCAATGCCTTTACAATATGATGTTTGTGTGTGTGTGTGTGTGTACATATATATTAATAGGGCTTTTCTAAGTGCTGGCAATCAGACCACAGGCCTCTCATGGCTGATCACATCCTCTCTTCAAATGATAGTTTGTGAAAAACTATCATAATAGAAGGATTTCCTGTAGCTCAGCAGCTATAGAATCTGCCTGCAGTGCAGGAGACCCAGGTTCAATCCCTGGGTTGGGAAGATCCCCTAGAGAAGGAATAATAGAAGAAAACACATAATAGAAAAAAACACAGTGACCTTTAGTAGCTATTAATTTCTTCATTTATGACATTTCTTCATAATAGAAGAAAACTCAGTGACATTTAGTAGCTATTAGTTGAGGTAGTTATTTAGTAGTTATTAATTGAACAGAGTTGTCAGTCTTTTCATTTTTCTGATTTTATAAATTCCTGAAAGGAAAATAAGAGGGAAAGAACTAAAGATAAAAAAGGCAAAAAACCAATGAACTAAGAAAGAGAAACAGAACAAAATTGTTAAAAAACCAAAGCAACTTAAACCATTTAACTTGATAAAAAGAGACAATGCAAGTAGTTAAATATGTGTATTTATCTATCACAAGAAGAAGTGTTTTTCACTTTGATTAAAAAGGTGTAAATAGGTTTGCAAAGAGCCTCCTTCTTTGAGACCCTCCTTCTCTTCCTGCCGTCAATCTTTCCCAGCCTCTGGGTCTTTTCCAATAAGCCTACTAACCCCTGTGTATCCAGTCTTATGTAACAAACTGGCTATATGGTCAACATGTCTAGTAGCCTACTGAGTATTCATTCTCCTCCTCTTATTTGGAGAACCCAAATTTTGTCTGGGGAGATGGTGAACAAATATAGACAAAACGCTTTGTGTCTTAGGCTCACTTTCAGCTAGGGTTTGACCAGGTGACATAACTGATTGAATTTAAGGGGACGTCTATTACATATGTTAGATTAAAGAGACAGACACAGCTGACATATGCCTTTTTTCCTTCCCTTTTTACTCTTCTTCTGCCTAGAACACAGTTCTGATGCCTGGAAGTGAAAGAGCCATTTTGGAAAAAAAAAGTAAGGATGGGAAAGACAGAGATGTTTTCTTGAGAAGTTACACTGTCCCCAAATCAGTCTCCAGATTTCTTGGTTTGTGGGGAAAAATTAAACCCACTGATGACTGCTGCTGCTGGTGCTAAGTCACTTTAGTCATGTCCAACTCTGTGCAACCCCACAGACGGCAGCCCACCAGGCTCCTCCATCCCTGGGATTCTCCAGGCAAGAGTACTGGAGTGGGGTGCCATTGCCTTCTCTGCACTGAAGACTATTATCATGACTACATGCAGCCAAATACAGTTCTAAAATTGATGGGATAGGAAGTTGTTGCAGATTTTCATAAACTAGAAATCCAGTAGGCTTTCTGGAAATTCAAGGAAAGATCATTTTAAAATGGGGGCTGATCAACTATGCCATAAGGAAAACATGGAAAGAAAACTGTTTCATCAAAAATAAAAAGAACAGTGTTTGGTTGTTGGGGGTTCGCTGAGAACATGAGTGAGTCTTTCTAATACCCATTCGTAACACACTACTCTTGTCTGTCTATACCCCAAGGTCCTTCTCTTCCTAGCATGACTTCTTATGGTCTTTCTCCTTGTTTCAAAATGTACCCCTAAAATGTTTCCCAAATTTGTCCTGAGCTAGACCTTGCCGTTCTTGCCCACCTCCTCATACCTTCCCAACCTGTTCTCTCCCTTTGTTTTTAGAAGCTTTTCTTTTTCCTTTCCAAAGCAAATTAAACAAATCTGTTTGGTTGCTTTTATTTCTCCTTCTCACCCATTTATCCACATCTGTGACAGGAATAGTACTGGCAAAGACAAAATTATCCTTACTGTGAAAAGGGAAATGGAAGCCATTAACATCACCTTCTACTATTGTTTAATTATAAACAGATATAAGCAGGCTTCCGTGGTGGCTCAGACTGTAAAGCGTCTGCCTGCAATGCAGGAGACCCAGGTTCGATCCCTGGGTCAGGAAGATCCCCTGAAGAAGGAAATGGCAACCCACTCCAGTACTCTTGCCTGGAAAATGCTATGCTCGGAGAAGCCTCGTGGGCTCACAAAGAGTTGGACATGACTGAGTGACTTCACATGCATAATGAAAATACACCCATAGACACATACTTATATTCATCTGCCTTTGATAACACCCAGAATCCAGAAAATCTTGTTCAAACAAGGCTTGCTGTAAAAAGCGTCAAATGTCGACTTCCACCTTGGCCCACCACTTTAACTTGGCTAAACTGTAGCTTGTGTCATTCAGTCCTCTAAACAGGAGCTTAATCCTGTCTCTTATACACATCTGGCTGATCAACTATGCCATAAGGAAAACATGGAAAGAAAACTGTTTCATCAAAAATAAAAAGAACAGTGTTTGGTTGTTGGGGGTTCGCTGAGAACATGAGTGAGTCTTTCTAATACCCATTCGTAACACACTACTCTTGTCTGTCTATACCCCAAGGTCCTTCTCTTCCTAGCATGACTTCTTATGGTCTTTCTCCTTGTTTCAAAATGTACCCCTAAAATGTTTCCCAAATTTGTCCTGAGCTAGACCTTGCCGTTCTTGCCCACCTCCTCATACCTTCCCAACCTGTTCTCTCCCTTTGTTTTTAGAAGCTTTTCTTTTTCCTTTCCAAAGCAAATTAAACAAATCTGTTTGGTTGCTTTTATTTCTCCTTCTCACCCATTTATCCACATCTGTGACAGGAATAGTACTGGCAAAGACAAAATTATCCTTACTGTGAAAAGGGAAATGGAAGCCATTAACATCACCTTCTACTATTGTTTAATTATAAACAGATATAAGCAGGCTTCCGTGGTGGCTCAGACTGTAAAGCGTCTGCCTGCAATGCAGGAGACCCAGGTTCGATCCCTGGGTCAGGAAGATCCCCTGAAGAAGGAAATGGCAACCCACTCCAGTACTCTTGCCTGGAAAATGCCATGCTCGGAGAAGCCTCGTGGGCTCACAAAGAGTTGGACATGACTGAGTGACTTCACATGCATAATGAAAATACACCCATAGACACATACTTATATTCATCTGCCTTTGATAACACCCAGAATCCAGAAAATCTTGTTCAAACAAGGCTTGCTGTAAAAAGCGTCAAATGTCGACTTCCACCTTGGCCCACCACTTTAACTTGGCTAAACTGTAGCTTGTGTCATTCAGTCCTCTAAACAGGAGCTTAATCAGTACTTTTCATGACATTCAAAGCAATTCAGAAAACTTCTCTTGAAAAATAACACAAAGCACCACACATTCCACAAAGCATCTCTCCTGCCTCCTAATTCAGAATAGGAACACCCTTTCCTCCCCTGGCACGCCCAACCTCCTCCACCGCCCATCACCTTACACAGGGAGTCCCAGGCTCAGTCTCCTCCCAGCTTCCGCAGCCATATCTCACGTTTTATTCTTGCTTTCTGATGCCCTTTTTATTGTCATCTGTCTTTCATCAGTCTCCTATGGAGAATTCCAGCTACCAGTACTAATGACATTATACACAGTACTACCATTGATGCCAACATGAAATGGAAATACATATTTTTTTTGTTAGGGTATATAAACTTCCTGGTTTAATGAAGCAGAGCTACATTGAAAGTTTATCTAACTCCGTTTATAATAAGAAAATGCCTTAGTGCGTGTGCGTTATAAAGAAAAGCTAAAATTAACACTTTTAAGACCACCTTCAATACACGAGTAAACCTTGTTATAAGCACAAAAGAAAATCAAGGTAAAAGCTGATTAAAACACTGAACCAAATTAAATTTGATCTAATAGTGTTTACTTGTCTTAACATCTGGAAAAGTTTGAGCATACACTGCAAACATTTTTAACCTAATTTTAAAATAAATTATGCTTAGTTTCCACAGATGTATTTAAGTTGGATCTTTTTAAAGAAACAATTCTTTAGATTTTTTTTTTTTTGCATTTAACAGGCAAGAATTTGGATCATAAGGTGCCAATGGAAAGAATATTGAAATATCTCTTTTAATGGATCCTTAAAAGAACAGCCTAGTATTTTAAAATACACATACACACACAATTTTAAAAGATCCTATATCCTTCATGGGTGAAAAACAAATATGGGTGTTTTCACCTGCTGAAAAAATAAATAGAGGAGTTGATATGGACTGGTCCTGACTCTAGGGGTGCACAGTAAACTCCTAGAAAATGAGACTTCTACACAGCTGAGGAATTTAGTGATACTTGTAAGTACTCGAAGCTAAATGCTCCTTCCCTTGTCATCCTTACAGGCTCTGTCCTTCCCCTCCCCATGCCCTTCCCTTACCCTTCCACTGGCTGCATAGGTGGGGCCAACCAAGGTGTAGAAACCATTCTCCCAAATAAAGTCCATAGCTATTTGGTGTTAAAGCTGGCAGCCCCTTTCCACCTCATTTTCTGAACCAGGGAACACTCTGTGTACTACTGGGTAGGAAAGGGCTGTTTGTCATTTAGTTGTTAAGTTGTGTCTGACTCTTTTGTGACCCCATGGAGCCTGCCAGGCTCCTCTGTCCACGGGATTTCCCTGACAAGAATACTGGAGTAGGTTACCATTTCCTTCTCCAGGCATCTTCCCCACCCAGGGATTGAACCCCGGTCTCCTGCATTGGCAGGCAGATTCTTTACCACTGAGCCACCTGGGAAGCCCCAGGAAAGGGTGGGATAGGCATTTCTCCAGATGAGCTTGGGAAGAAAAAATTGGAAAGGGAATTTGAAGACTTGGTCCAACCCTGTAAGGTCCCGTTCCTCTGATACTAGACCTTTCACTCTCATTTTCTGATTGGCATCAACTTAACCGTTTACTCTGTACAGGAACCGGATCCCCCACACCCTACTTCTCCCTCCTCTCCCTTATTGTTGTATTAGCATTTGGTTTGTCAGCTCTAGCTTTCCTGAGTTCACAAAATAGGCTGTAGCTTCTTGATGGATGGGGTCATTTCTTGGACGTATTTTTTATTTTCTCCATCACAGCCTAACAGGAATTCCTGAGTACACAGCAGGTGATGAGTTCTGCGGGGGCACTGAGGAAACACAGGGTTGATTAATCTTTTTGTCTTTGGACTTTTTCAACACTGATTTAATATCCTAAAAGAGAGTTATTACTTGATACAAACAGCAGAGAAACAACTCTTTTTCTCTCTGTGTCACTATTTTCCTTTTTTCCTCAATGTTCTGAAGCTTCTAGAGGCAGGTAGAGACTTGCCCTGGTAGAGACACAGGGAAAGGCTGTGAACCTTTGGTAAGGGTTGTGGTCAGCAAAGTTGTTTTTCTTATTAGAAATACCTGTTTTCTACTGTAATAGAGCTTTACACTCACAATTAAAAAAAAAAAAATCTGTGGTGGAGGACTTCCTAGGTGGTCAGTGGGAAAGAATCTACCTGCCAATGCAGAGGACATGGGTTTGATCCCCAGTTTGGGAAGATCCCATATGCCCTGGAGCAACTAAGCGTTTGGGCCATAACTACTGAGCTCACATGCCCTAGAGATGGTGCTCTGCAACAAGAGACGCCGCCGCAACGAGAAGCCCATGCTCCACAACTCGAGAGCAGCCCCTGCTTGTTGGAACTAGTGAAAGCCCATGTACGGTAACGAAGACCCAGCACTGCCCAAAATAAATAAATTTAAAGAATTCTGTGGTGGAGACTTCTCATGTTATGGTGTAACTTCATCCACACACACATAACTCAGAGTGCCCTGTTGCTGAAATTCATGGACACATTTGCTCCCCGTTTCTTGCTGCTAGAGAGTAACATAGGTTAACCACAGAACACTTAAAACATTAAGAATTAGCCCCTCCCCTCTCATCTAAGCCTTTATAAAAGCATCTATCACCTTCATCCATACCACTTGAAAAACCCAATCCAGTCTATTTTTTCTACTTCCTTTATGATTACGTTTTTGTTCATCTACCTAGAACAGTGGTTTTCAAAGCTGTGGTCCCTGGACCAGTGGCACTGATAGCACCGGGGAATTTAAGAGTGTAACTTACCAGGTTTTATACCAAAACCTGCTAAATCAGAAACTCTAGGACTGGAGTCCAGCCACATGTGGTTTAACAAGCTCTCCAGTTCAGTTCAGTTCAGTCGCTCAGTCGTGTCTGACTCTTTG
>SJYX01015307.1:149627-183230 GCA_006410675.1 Oreotragus oreotragus | reverse complement strand
TCCCAAACATGAACCCCCCTCCCACCTCCCACCCCACATCATCCCTCCAGATCATCCCCATACACCAGCCCCAAGCATCCTGCATCCTGCATTGAACATAGACTGGCAATTCATTTCTTACATGATAGTATACATATTTCAATGCTATTCTCCCAAATCATCCCACCCTCTACCTCTCCCTCTCCTTCTCCCTCAGAGTCCGTATGTCCGCTCTACACATCTGTATCTCTTTTGCTGTCTTGCATACAGGGTCCTCATTACCATCTTTCTAAATTCCATATATATGTGTTAGTATACTGTATTGGTGTTTTTCTGGGAACAACTCGGGGGAGCCTAGGGCATGACTCTGGGGAGCATCACTGCATAAAAGGGGCAGCCTGGCTGATCTACATGTTAGCAACTCAGACCTGACTGAGGGAAATGCCTCCAGAAGACAACTGACTTGGAATGTGAGAGGAAGCGATTGCACATCATAATCAGAAAAGTACACAGAGGGACAAACAGAAGCATCTGCTACTAACATTTTCAAAGCTAAATTTTTCACAGGTACATTCCAGAGTGTAACAAACCATTTCCACATGTGGGAGCTGACCTCTCAACTATATATCTTACCTGCCTTTTGTGTCATCACAGATTTCTTTTAGAAGTTAAAGTTCACTTCAAAGTCATAGTGAAGCCAAAAACTTTTCCAGGTGCAATGATGAGCCTTCAGAGATGACAGTGATCAAGGTCTAGGTGAAACTGGGAATTAGGGAAGGCCGCCCTGTCTTCTGTGATACCCCTGTCCATTTCATTTACCCCCATGCACATTAGAAGAGCTGGAAGAAGGTTCAAGATCACTAATTTATTAGAGAAATCTAAATCAAAACTACAATGAGGTACCAACTCACACTGATCAGAATGGCCATCATTAAAAAGTCTACAAATAGGGATGCTCCTGGGGGTGCAGTGGCTAAGACTCCAAGCTTCCAATGCAAGCAACATGGGTTCAATTCCCATTCAGGAAAGTAGTCCCCTCATACCGAAACTAAGGGTTCACATGCTACTCCTAAAGATTCTACATGTCGCAACGAAGACCAAGCACAGTTAAATAAATAAAATATATATTTTTAAAGTCTGCAAATAACAAATTCTGGAGAGGATATGGAGAAAAGAGAACCCTCCTGCAATGTGGACTTCCCTGGTGGCTCAGACAGTAAAGTATCTGCCTACAATGAGGGAGACCCGGGTTCAATCCCTGGGTCGGGAAGATCTCCTGGAGAAGGAAATGGCAACCCACTCCAGTAGTCTTGCTTGGAAAATCCCATGGACTGTGGAGCTTGGTAGGCTACAGTCCATGGGGTCTCAAAGAGTTGGACATGACTGAGCAGCTTCACNAGGGAGACCCGGGTTCAATCCCTGGGTCGGGAAGATCTCCTGGAGAAGGAAATGGCAACCCACTCCAGTAGTCTTGCTTGGAAAATCCCATGGACTGTGGAGCTTGGTAGGCTACAGTCCATGGGGTCTCAAAGAGTTGGACATGACTGAGCAGCTTCACTTTCTCTCTCTCTTTCTTTCCTGCAGTGTTGGTGGGAATGTAAATTGGTTCTGCCACTATGGAGAACCATATGGAGGTTCTAAAAACAGAGTTCCTGTGAGATTCAGCAATACCACTCTGGAGCATACATGGATAAAACTATAATTCAGAAAGATACATGCACCCCTATGTGCACAGTAGCACTCTTCAGCATAGCCAAGACGTGGAAGCAACCTAAATGTCTACAGAGAGATGAATGGATACAGAAGATGTGGCACATATGTACAGTGGAATACTATTCAGCCACAAAAGGAATGAAGTAACACCATTTGCAACAATATTGGCTGACCTAGAGATTATCATACTAAGAGAAAGAAGTCAGAAAGAGAAAGACAAATTATACCATATGATGCAACTTACATGCACAATCTAAAATATGACACACAGCTTATCTATGCAACAGAAACAAACTCAGACACAGAGAACAGATTTGTGGTTTCCAAGTGGGAGGGGGGACAAGGGAGAGAAAGATTGGGAACCTGGGATTAGCAGATGCATACTATTACATATAGAATGGACAAACGTCAAGGTCCTACTGTATAGGGCAGGAATTATAATATATTCAATATCCTATAATAAACCATGATGGAAAAGAATATGAAAAAAGTATATATATATGCATATATATAGATAGACAGATATATGTATAATTGAATCACTTTTCTGTGTAGCAGAAATTAACACAAAATTATAAATCAACTACACTTCAGTAAAACAAATCTAAAAATAAAAAAAGAGTAGCTGGAGGAAACTTATTCACTAGCATATCAGTGTGTGTGCCCCACTACTGGAAGTTCTGATTTCATTATTGTGGGTGGGGTCTACACATTGGTATTTTTAGAAAAACACCCCAAGTTCTTCTGTGTATTCCAATTCTAGAACCACTGAGTTAAATGAATATTTATTTAGTACTTACATGTGTGAGCCTCTTGGTAAAGCAGTGGAAGATTCAAAAGAACAAAAGGTAGGAGGCTGTGCTTTCAAGAAGCATGGAATGTAGAGCAAGTTATATACACCTACCTAGACCCAAAGCTACATTTGGCCTACACACAATTCACCTTTGCCACATACAATTTGTTTTTGCCAAAGCCAGGGAAGAGCTAATTCTTAGTAGGAACAAATGGATATGACTCTATGGAGTTCAAATTTAGTTCTGGAGGACTTTTAACAGACAAGGGAGAAAGAATGCTTGGGGCAGAGAAAATTTAAAAATGAACAACAGCAGGGGGCAAAAAAGTTCTACCATTTTGGAGAGATCAGTAAATACTGTATAGTCATTGTATACAGGAGATGAGGTTGGCAAGATCATCAAGGCCAGACTTTAAAGGATTTTTGAATGCCCTGGTAACAATTTAAATCTTCTCAATGAAAAGTAAGACTATGACATGCGTTTATAAAGACATCATTTGGAAGATAACTACTATTTCTACTAATGAAAGTGTTATAAACTATGCTCAGCCAATTAGATAAACACTTCTTGATCACTTAATCTACTTTGTTCTAAGCTGCTGTGCTAGACACTATGAAGAATTTAAAAATACCCAAAGCAACAATTTATAATAGATTGTTGACCTTTTTACTACTCTTTTATAATTCTATTATACAAAATAGGATTCTGTGAGTTTAGTGACCAATTTCTGTTGTTGCTGTTGATAATCACTGAATTTTTTTTTTTTTTAGATAATTTATATATGGTAAAAGAAGCTTGGTGGAGCCACTCAGAATGTCAGCTCAGAAGCTGGTTATATAAATCATACACTAACACTCTGGACTTGGAGGGAAGGCTTGTGCCCCTGAAGACCATTCTGGAAAAAGGCTGCATTCCAGGGCAAGTGCCCTACTCAGAAAGACTTCTGCTTTTCAGGCATCTTCCACTGATGCTATTAATAAATGGGATGCATGTCACCATGGGTGAGCATTTCGTATGCAGGCATATTTGTTTGGTTTTCTTTTGTCTGGGAAAGAAGCCTCATTCACTCCTCCTGTGCCACTAATATAAGCAATAACTCCACTCCCCTCCACAATGCCCTGAATATGTTAATTGTTGACATCTCTTATGCTGGTGAAGGGGAGTCCTGGTACTAACATGGTGAGATCTGAGGGTACCACACAGGCAAGCAGCAGCATCACGAAGTGCTTGAAAAGTGACCTTGGGTAGGTTATTTTCCCTCTCAAAGGCTAAATTTCTTCATCTGTAAAGTACAAAAAGTAATCAGTTCAGTTCAGTCGCTCAGTCATGTCCGACTCTGCGACCCCATGAATCGCAGCACGCCAGGCCTCCCTGTCCATTACCAACTCCCGGAGTTCACTCAGACTCACATCCATCGAGTCAGTGATGCCATCCAGCCATCTCATCCTCGGTTGTCCCCTTCTCCTCCTGCCCCCAATCTCTCCCAGCATCAGAGTCTTTTCCAATGAGTCAACTCTTCGCATGAGGTGGCCAAAGTACTGGAGTTTCAGCTTTAGCATCATTCCTTCCAAAGAAATCCCAGGGTTGATCTCCTTCAGAATGGACTGGTTGGATCTCCTTGCAGTCCAAGGGGCTCTCAAGAGTCTTCTCCAACACCACAGTTCAAAAGCATCAATTCTTCGGTGCTCAGTCTTCTTCACAGTCCAACTCTCACATCCATACATGACCACTGGAAAAGCCATAGCCTTGACTAGACGGACCTTAGTCGGCAAAGTAATGTCTCTGCTTTTCAATATACTATCTAGGTTGGTCATAACTTTTCTTCCAAGGAGTAAGCGTCTTTTAATTTCATGGCTGCAGTCACCATCTGCAGTGATTTTGGAGCCCAAAAAAATAAAGTCTGTCACTGTTTCCACTGTTTCCCCATCTAAAAAGTAATAGTACCTGAGATACAGGAATTTGGGGAGATTACATGAAATATCATGCTAAAAATATGAGCTATAATTATTAAAATAGCACTCGGGGCCATGTGCGGGAAGCCAGGGAAGGTGAGCCAAATGAGATAGGATGGTAGCTCTCTTTGGCAAACCAGCAGCATATGGCATCAGCACTTGCCTTCCCCAACCTTCTCCATGTAGGAGACCTCCCACTTACAGGCTCTGAACTGCTGAGTCCAGAGCTGAAGGATATGGAGTGAGGGTCCCTTTCCCAGCAGCAAGTTTTGTCTGGACTCGGTCTTGCCAGAGACCCAGGGAATCCATGCAGCCCCTAGGCTGGAGGAAAGGGCCACAGCCAACGAATACACGGGGCCTCTAGGAGCTGGAAAAAGCAAGGAAACAGATTCTTCCCTGGAGCCTCCAGAAGAACCCAGCCCTGCTGATGCCTTGACATTAGCCCAGGGAAACTGATTTCAGACTTCAGGCTTCCAGAACTATAAGAGAATACATTTGTATTGTTCTAAGCAACCAAGTATGCTGTAATTAAGCCTGGCGGGCTATAGTCCATGTGGTCGTGAAGAATCAGGCACAACTTAGCAACCGAACAATACCATCAAAAATGCAGTGATTTTCTATAGCAGTTATAAGCAACGAACAAAATAAAATTAGAAAAAGAAATCATAACTGGTCCTTCAATGCCCAGTTGGGAAACTTTGTTTCCTGTTTCCCTGGCTATCTGTCGTCTTCTGGCCTTACTGAAAGGATGTAAAAGAAATGGGTGGGTTCCTGCTTCAGCAAGAACAGTCACCTCTAATCAGGACAGTCATAGTTTAAAGCTTCCTCTTCCAGAGACTCCTGCTGCCATACCGTTCCCACATGCCACTGTCATCCTTCCCCAGGGGGAGCCCCTTGAAATATGGACATCAGACCAGACACTGCTGCTGCGAAGTCACTTCAGTAGTGTCCGACTCTGTGCGACACCATAGATGGCAGCCCACCAAGCTCTGCCGTCCCTGAGATTCTCCAGGCAAGAACACTGAAGTGGGTTGCCATTTCCTTCTCCAATGCAGGAAAGTGAAAAGTGAAAGTGAAGTCGCTCAGTCATGTCTGATTCTTCACAACCCCATGGACTGCAGCCTACCAGGCTCCTCCGTCCATGGGATTTTCCAGACACGAGTACTGGAGTGGGGTGCCATTGCCTTCTCCGCAGACCAGATGGGATCCATGTTAATTACACCTGTTCAGATCCTGCGATGGGCTGCTGGCCATGTCTGGGCAGCCCCACAGCCAGGAAACTTGACTTGTCCTCTTCTCCTATCCCTCTGATACACCTGGGGGCCAAGACCAGGGCTATTGAAAGTGTAGACCATCAGCTTCCTGGGTTTCACACATGTAATAGTAAGAAGGAAACACAGCCCCTAAAGATGCTGAACATGCCATCTCAGCCTGCTTTAGTGACCCTTATACACAGTCATTGCATATTTGGAATGGATTTTGGGAAGCCAACAATGTGACCCAAAATCCAGGCAGGCATATTTCTGGTAATTGAGCTAATTTCTAAGATGAGAACTAAGTAAATTAAAAAAAAAAAAATGAAACCCTTTAGGCTGAATCATCCTCACTTGAAAGAACCAAACCAAGTAGTTTATGATTATAAGGAGAATCCTGTTACTGACATGGTGAAATCTGAGACATTGGGCGAGATAGATTCTGGGGTTTGGGGCTGAGTTTCAGAGGGATCAGAGATAAATGCAGGTATCTGGTCTACCATGTGCAACCAGAAGTTGCCTCCTTGGCTTTCTGCAAACCTCTGCAAGGACAGCAATTTGCTCAGTTGCAGTGAGAGAATGCAAAAAACAATACAACTCTTAAGGTATATATTGCCAAACTGTCAAGATAGCAACGAGTCATGGAGGGTAGAGAAGAGCATCCCACCCTCACTGAGCGACGCCTGCACTGCCCACTGTGAGCTTCCTTCAGCTCTCCCAGGCCTCTTTTTGCTCAGTCTCTCCAGAGCCCACAAAGTGCCCATCTGTCTGCCCATCACCACATGTCACCAGAAGTCACCACATGTCGTTGGATTTGGTTGCCAGGTGGACCTCCTCCCCTGGGGCATTCCCATGACAATGAAACCACCTCAGTCCATCCATGAAGGCCTGCAGGAAGTTACAGCAGCCAGGACAAATGCTTCTTCTTGATTCCAACCTTTTGATGAAATTCCTGCCAACTTTTGGAGTCGAAACCGTGAGAAAATGTAAGTAGCTCCTTCACCTCCTTACAAAACCGAAAAGACCGCACCCGTAAACTTAAGTCTATACTTGTTTTTCTGGCATGAGAGCTTCTTTGCCATCTGTTTCAAATTGTTCTTTCTTATCCTATCTTCCCAAGCCAGGCTCACAAGAGATTTCTGCTCTAGCCAGGAGCATTTGCTGAGCTCTCCTACCCCTCACAATACCCTAGTCACCTCTTTACCCACAAACTCCATCTTGAGCTTCAGGCTATATCTCAAAATATACCTACTGTATGACCCTGTCACGCTAGAAATTTCCCCCATCCTGCCCACCTGGTGTGTCTTCTGTTCTGCACGAGTGGTCCTGCAGGTCTGATATTCCTCTTCTGAGGGCAGAAAGTGGGTCCTTGCCGTTCTTCACAACTTCCAAAGCTCTGAACAACAGGGACTGCTTTCTAACAACCACGCACATGAGTCACCATAATGAAACATAGAAATGATCCCACACAGGTAATGGAGTGAACGTTTTCAGCCATTTTAGATGCAGAAAATCAACAACAAGTATGTGAACAAGTTTGCTAAAAGTCAAGTAGGTACTTATCTTCATTCCTTTTTCCACTATCTTTAAAATAAAGGGCTATAAAAGATATGAATCCCAAGTGACAGGGAGAGGATTACCACAGATGAGAGATTCTCAACGAAATTTAGGAAACAAAAAGCAGATAAGCAAGTGGTTCTTCAACAGCTCAATGATAAAGAATCCGCCTGCAAGGGAGGAGACTCAAGAGCTGTGGGTTCGATCCCTGGATGGGGAACATCCCCTGGAGGAGGGCGTGGCAACCCACTCCAGTATTCTTGCCTGCAGCATCCCATGCACAGAGGAGCCTGGTGGGCTACAGTCCACAGGGTCGCAAAGAATTGGACACGACTGAAATGAATTAGCACAGCATACAACTAAGATCTAACTGCCAGTAAAGGAACTGGGGGACCAAAGAGATACAGTTAATTCACTCAGCACAAGTTTGGATTTCCCAAGTGGTGCTAGTGACAGAGTACCTGCCTGCCAATATGGGAGACTTAAAAGATACGGGTTTGATCCCTGGATTGGGAAGATCCCATGGAGGAGGGCTTGGCAACTTACTCCAGTATTCTTGCCTAGAGAATTCCATGGACAGAGGAGCCTGGCAGGCTATATATAGCCCATGGGGTCACAAAGAGTTGAACACGACTGAAGTGACCTTAGCACAGCACGCAGTACAACTCTGGAAAGGCATAGATCTTGGTGGCAGTTAGGTATTCATCTATAAAGAAAAGAGTGTGGCTGAGCCTGAAAACAGGAGGCCTGACTGGGCTTTGATAAGAAGTAGACTCCAGAACCTTCCTGTAGCCTGCACAACCATACAGCTGTTTGTCTTCCCTCTAGGCACAAAGACGAGTTTTAGCCTCTGGAGAGACTATGGACTTGAGGACTCCAGGGCCAGTTGAAGGCAGGGGTGAGGTACAGAAAGAAACAGAGGTGTAAGTGAGCAGCTGGGGGAGAAGTGATGAAACCCACCCTCTCTCCCTGCTCAGCAGCAGCTGGAACACCAAGAACCAAATATACTCCCCAGAGGCTGGGGTGGCAGGGTGGAGAGTTACTCTCTGGAGAAACTAATCAGTCCCCAGGGAACAGAGGCTTACTTATCTTGGGAACCTGATGAAAAGCCAGGTCTTTGCCCAATAATCCCAAGGCAAAGCTTGCAGAGTAACCAACATGCATTTCCCCACCCCCATCACAGCTACCAAATGTGTATATGCAGTTTCGAATCAGCTTTTGAGGATTTTGACAGTCCACCTGCACCAAAACATTTGCACTGAGTTTCTAATATCAGCCTAAAGAAACAAAAAGAGGGAAAAGTAACTCAGAGGAAGCAGAAGAACTGAAGAATCAGGAAATTTTTTTTTTAAAGAACGAATGCTCTCAGATATAAGGAAAGATACTAAGAGACAGCAAATCTATGTAGGAAGAAAAAAAAAACAAGTGGTAATAAAGAACAGTGAACAAGAAAAACCCTTAAACACTAAAAATATTATAGTACTTAAAATTAGCATTTAAAAATTCAATGGATGGTTAAATTGAAGGAATTCTTCTGGAAAGTATAACAAAAAATTCAATGGAGAGGGAAAATAATAAGTCAGAAAATTAAAAGACAAATTCATGAAAACTGGCATTCAGCTGGTGAAATGACCTGAAGAAAATGATCAGGGAAAGAAACTGTAAAAAAAAAATATATATATATGAAAGAAAATATTATATAGATCCTATAATATATATAGTATATAGACTGTCTCTTATACACATCTAGATGTGTATAAGAGACAGGTCTGAAGCAAANCAAATCTATGTAGGAAGAAAAAAAAAAACAAGTGGTAATAAAGAACAGTGAACAAGAAAAACCCTTAAACACTAAAAATATTATAGTACTTAAAATTAGCATTTAAAAATTCAATGGATGGTTAAATTGAAGGAATTCTTCTGGAAAGTATAACAAAAAATTCAATGGAGAGGGAAAATAATAAGTCAGAAAATTAAAAGACAAATTCATGAAAACTGGCATTCAGCTGGTGAAATGACCTGAAGAAAATGATCAGGGAAAGAAACTGTAAAAAAAAAATATATATATATGAAAGAAAATATTATATAGATCCTATAATATATATAGTATATAGATCCTGTAATATATATAGTATATATATCTAAAATAAAATATTACATATATCTTATATATATGTAAGAAAATATTTTTGAGTCAAGGGACATGGCTTTCTAGATCAAAAGAGAATATTTCATGCCCATCAAGGCTTATCATCATGAAATTTGGGATAAAGAGAAGCAAGCTCCTTAAAGTTTCCAGAGAGAAAAATCGGCATAGAATTCTTTCCATTAAAAGGATTAGGAATATAAGAATTGCTTCAAACTTTTAAAAGTAGCACTGGGAGCCACTTGACAATAGAGAAATGCCTTAAAATTCTAACAAAAACTATATCCAAACTAGAAATCTATATCCATACTATGATCAAATATGATAGTAGAATAAAGATATTTTCACACACGCTAGGCCTTACAAATATTTTCTTCCTTGTGTTTTTCTCTTAGGAAAAAAATGATGGAAAATATGTTCTCCCATTGTGAAGGCCTGAACTCAGAAAGAAGATGTGAGATCCAGGAAACCAGGGATCTAACTTAAGAGACAGACGAAGGAAATTCCCAGGACGATGATCAAGACAAATCCTGGGATGCAACAGCCAGAGAGCATCAACCATCTTGACTGGCAGAGAAGGATGGGACAGATGGCTCTGGGAGGAATAACTCTAAAGAGCAAAACAAACCTGGGAGATTGCCTGAAGTTTCTGTTCATATTGAGAAATGCTTTATAGCTCTGTTAAGCAAAGCTAGGGAAGAATTAGTTACACAGATAACAATAAGAGACAAAAAGAAGGAATACTAATGACAGAAAGTTGCAGAGACAGAGTAACGGTATAGTTGCCTGGCTCATCTTTGAATAGTATTTACAGAATTATACAGTGCCTCACACTGAATATTGATTTGAGTAAAATTGACACCACAACCATAAAAGGGGGTGGGGTGGGGAAATGAGATGTGAATGTGTTTAGGGTTAGGGGCAGAAGGATGGGATAGAGAGAATGGAATCATCCTGCATAGAATAAAATCAATAGATAATGCCTAAAATTGAAAAGTAGAGAAAAAGTGTAAACATGATATTTAGAAATACAGAAATAAATGCCAGAGGAAACAACAGTAAGGATCAAAGGTGGCTACTTCTGGGGAATAAAAATCAGGGATGAAAGAGGGCAGAAAATGAAACTGCTATTTTGTGTTGGAAGATTTAGGATTTTATTTGACTTTTGCTTTCAGAGTTATGTGAAACGGTGCTCCCAGGCCCAAACTGGACTTGGATTTCAGTGCTGACATTTGCTGTGTAAACTTGGGCAAGATCCTTAATGTCTCTGTGCTTTGATGTCTTTTTTTAAACAGGAATAATAATAATTTTGTTTCATGTTATTATAAGGCTTGAGTTAGTTCATAATGCACTTAGAAAGGTACTACGTAGTACTCATTGTTATTACTAAATTATATACATATCTTATTTTTTAATTAAAATAGGAAAAAGGCGAGATGTATGCAATGATGCCGTAAGCTCTACTTCTGAAGACTTTGTCCTTTCTTCATAGATAGTAAGGGTCAGCATTTTACTCTCAGCTTTGCCCTAAATGTACCAATTTCTGTCCCCTCCCTCCCTTCAGAAGATGTCAGTGAACAGGGGAATTCCTGAGAGGGCTTGGGGCTTCAGCCCTCCTCCCCACACACCCTGGAGGGAGTTTCTGGGGAGGGGTCCACACCAGCGCTTAAGCCCTTCCTTGGAAGGAGAACCCGCACGATATCAGTCCAGAAGGCACCCAGCCTGACTCCAGGCGTGTACTTCTCAAGGCAACAAGTCGTTAATCATTCTAGATCACTGTGATTACTGTGAAAGGTTGTGCTATCCTGCCAAGGTCCCAGACACAGCTCTTTTGTGATTCAAAAGTGAATGGAAGAAGCCTGTAGTCACATTCTAGGAACTGAAACTTCACTAGAAGCCAAAATACTCTCTCTTCCCCTCCCCTCTGCTCTCCCTGTGCTTCTGCTGACTGGCACCCTGTGATCTACACTGGAAAAGCTAGAAGACTGCTGCTTTACCCCCCGGGACTTCCCCACCCTGTCCCCTATAGCCCGGCCTCAGCTCGGCGCACACCTGAAAGGGGAAACCATGGCGACCTGTGACCTCGCTGGGGAGGCTCCCAGTGCCCCACGGCAGAGGCGCACCTGCAAGCCACGGCGGACTGAAGCGCTTTCCTTACAGAAGTGGCGAATGGGTTTGCTCACAGTTCCGACATCGGCTCACTCTGAGACCCGAACCATCAGTTCTCCCAGCCTCGCCTTGTAAAATCTAAGAGTCACATGGACTGGAAGGATCGCCACCCTCCTTTTCACCCAGGGTGAGCACGACCTAAGGAAGTGGAGGGACCTGAACAAAGTAACACAGTGAGTTAGAAGAGGGGCTCGAACCCCAGTCTACTGAACCGCCGATGGTGCTCTTTCCAGGGTGCCTCGTCATTGCCAGCTCTCGAAACCATCACCTCCCAACGGCAAACGTGAACCCCCAGAATACCTTCCAGAAAGCTACAGAAAAACAACATCATTCTTTCACAATAAGGTCGTTCCCTTCCAAGGCTTTAGCACGAGATTTTCATCTTACCCAAGAAACTCCCAACAAAAATAACAAATGGAAGATGAAAACCTCCAAAACATTTCAAACAACCCTTTACCTGTGTATACTGTCAAGTCGGCATGCCTGACAGCAAGCTGTCAAAGACTCACCCTGCTGTATGTACGTAGACCAGCGGTAACGGAGCCTTGCAGGACGGGAGCGGCTTCTGAACTAGTCCTTGAGATGAGCCAACTGCTCTCTTCCCTTCCCCCTCCCCTGCCCACACCCACCCAAAGGCCAGTCTCTCCCAAGCTGTTTGGCAACTCTGTCGAAGACAGCTTAAGGTTCAGGAGCGGATTGGGAACAGCTAACACTCTGGCAACCGTTTTCCTTTTCCCCGAGCCCAGACTTCAGTGGGCGTGCAATGTGGCATTTTGCTTCTGAGTTCAATCATTTCCCCAGCAATTGAGCACGAGAAAAATAAGAGCTTGTGCCAGCTCAGGAGCAGCCAGCCCCCAGGTTCCCTGCCTCCTTGGCGTGGACTTGGTGACCCAGGCCGTTCCTGTGGACCTAAGAAACGGGCCACAAATTGCCTGCAGAACAACACAGGAAGGTTCATCGTGCTTTGCCCTCTTCCCTTTAAGCCAAAGAAGCAGATGGGCCTCCAATCCTGTTGAGAGCAGCCCGGAAGAGCTATGAGGATGGTCAAGCCATCTTACTTGTAAGCTGTTTATGGCAGCGGCCGGAAATTAACATAATTTATTCTGGTATCCATGTCACTACTGTGTGTGCTAAGTTACTTCAGTCGTGTCTGACTCTGCGAGATGCGGTGTCTAGAACACAAGGTAAGAAAACACAGGCACATTTTCTTCATCCTCTGGTTGCCCTGGCTTTATGGGCCAGCCTCCCTCAACTGTCCTCTGCGTGACAAGTGACATAAACACATCTCTGAGCCTTTCAAGCCCTTGCACAGAATTATCCAGGGCTCCTGGGAATCAGTATAAAGGCCCCCTTGGACTTTCAGATGGCCCTGCCAGCTTCCCCCTGCCCCTTCCCCACCCCACCCTCTGTTTCAGCTGTGCAAAGCCAAACGCAGTCCAGGTTCTCTCACCTCCGAATTATCGAACATGCATCTTCCTGTTCTCAGAAAACCTCTTCACCCTCTCAAATAGCCTATCTCAGCTGGAATGTCACATCCTTCAGAAATTTCTCTGAGATTCCTCCAAACACTGAGTATCTTTTTAACATATCTTAATTTATTTATATGGTTGCACCAGGGCTTACTTGCAGCATGGGAACTCTTAGTTTTGGCTTGCAAATTCTTAGTTGAGGCATGTGGGGTCTAGTTCCCCAATTAGGGATCAAACCCAGGCCCCTTGTACTGGGAGTGCAGATTCTTAGCCACTGGACCACCAGGCAAGTCCCAAATACTGAACATTGAGTGTCCCTCCATGTAAGGTCTACTGGCTTTTTAAAATGTCCTCTATCAACATATCTTTTATTTTTTTCTTAAACTGGTCTCTCAGGCTAGTTAGTGAGCACTTCATTAGGAACAGTAACTTTCTGAGTCCCTCCAGCCTGCACCTCATGAATAGAATGCGTTCAGTGATATAACTTACTCAATTCTTAAGGGTAGGAAATACGCTATATTCTTTTTTTTCACATCCTCCAGGTAATTGATGCTCAAAAGTGGTTTGGGAGTGAAAGAATAAATTAAAAAGCTGTATTTCCCCAACTTACAGGACAACTTACTTACAGATGGGTCCTCAGACATAGGCCCATCTGAATGACAATGATGTCAACCTGGGGTTCGGTCTTTAACTATTTCGTCCTGCCCTATATCTCTTCCCTCCTAGCCGGAGGCCCTGATGCCTCTGGTTCCATTTCCTCCTTCAGGCTTGAAACACTGCCCTGGAGGCTTCCTCTGCTCTGGGTGAGTGGGTCTAGCCCCCATCTTGTCTGCTCCAGGTGCTTGACAACCTCTCCCCTGGACTTACAGATAGGAACCATGGGAAGCATTCATTGAGGTTTTCAGCTGTACGGCTGTACCTGTAACCCACTGACAGCCAGTGTAGACCTCGGGAGGCCCTGCTTGTTTTTCACACAGTTCGGCAAAAAATGCATCCTCATCACTGTCTGATCAAGGCAACCCTAGCAGTGAGGCGTAGAAAACAAGGTCTGATGGTGGGGGTTAAAAAGGAATTGCTGCTTCACTTTCTTAATGCAGTTCTGCCTCCTCTGGCCTAGAACATTCACCCTGCAGAGGACAGGATAGGCTGACACAAGATATAGTAAGATACGAGCTTGTTGATCCGAGCCAGAGGTTTCCCTGGAATGATCAATAATCACCTTGCGGAAAGCAGTGTGCTTTAGCCTGCTTGTGACATGGCCTCCAGATGCTGGATCAGCCACTTCCAAGGAAGTCTGCCACCCCACCCCCAGGGGGCCACCAGCATACCCAATAGACACTTTCTGGCAAGTTCATGAATTGCTACAACATACAAAGGCAGGCTCGGTTTGAATTACCAGTCTCCGACTCCTCGGTGGAGCTCTGGTCACACTCGCTACGCAAACCATCTGGAGCCTCACTCTGGCACTTTATTTACTCGCAGTCCCAGGTGGAGTCAGAACCCATAATTCAGCCATGTCCGCCCCTCTTCTGCGTGGACAGCATCATACCTCATCTCAGCAGTCGCTCCCTTGCCATCCATCAGCCATTTCAATTTGGGAATCACTGGCCAAAGAGGATGTTTTTCTTTGGGGATAATCATTATAAATTAATGTTTTAAATTTGGGATCTAGTCCACCATCTTGCTGAATTTTGCCTTTTTTTTTTCTTTCTTAATCTCACATCTCAAATGTACAAGAGGCCCACTAATTCCTCCCCGGTTTCTCCTTCCTCCTGTTATAAAGAATTCTAGTAACCACCAGACCATACACTCCAACCCCTTTTATTTCTCTGGGAAGTCATTGCCAAACAAACCAGCCAACACTGGAAAACTGCCAACAGCTGAGAGTCCTCAGAGAAAGACCACTGCTCATCAGCTAAGAGTGAGCATGGAACTGAATCTCTTTGCTTCCATTTGTTAAGAGGACCAGGCATGAAGAAATTTAGCCATAAAACGTGGACTGAGTGGCATCGGGCTGTCACAATGAAAGGATACTTTAGTTACACAAAGATCAAAGGAGAGGGGACTTCTCTATGAGGCTTGACTGGGAAAGAAGAGAGGCCAAAGGGTACTACTGGCTGGTGGGGAGGGGCTTACTGGTTTAACAACCTTTTTTATTGTGGATAATTTTTTTCAATTATTTTTTTTCTCTTTTGGATAGGCTGCATGGCTTATGGGAACTTAGTTCCCTAACCAGGGATCAAGCCCTTGCCTTTGGCAGGGAAAGCATGGAGTCCCTAAACACTAGATCACCTGAGAATCCCCAGCAATTTTAGATTTCCAGAGAAGCTGAAAAAACAGTCCACTTCCCCATATTATTAAAATCTCCCATTACCGTGGTGGAGTCCTCAAAACTCAGAAGTACACAGTATTATTATTAACTAACTTCCAGAATTTATTTGGACTTCATCAGCTTTTCCATCAAAGTCCCTTTTTAAATCCAAGATTCAGTCCAGGGTATCACAATGCACTTAGTTGATGTATCTCCCCAGTATCTTCTGGGGAGTCTTTGTTTTTGTTATGACCTTTACATTGTTGAGGAGCCAGCCAGGTAGCCTGGAGAATGTCTTGGAGTTTTTCTCAAGGTTAGACTGGATTTGGGGAAGCGATACCACAGACGTGGTCTTCTCATCATTTTATATTGGGGTACACGAGCTCCATCTGACATCACTAATGATATTAACTTTGATCACCTGGTTAATGTAGTGTCTCCACTGTAAGGTTTATGTTTTTCCTTTGTGTTAGTCACTCAGTCGTGTCTGACTCCTTGTGATCCTAGGGACTGTAGCCCACCAGGCTCCTCTGTCCATAGAATTCTCCAGGCAAGAATACTGGAGTGGGTTGCCATGCCTTCCTCCAGGGGATCTTCCAGACCCAGGTAGGGAACCCAGATCTCCGGCATTGCAGGCAGATTCTTTACTGTCTGAGCCACCAGGGAAGCTTTTCCCTTACCTTACTCTATTCTTTGGAAGTGACTCACTAAGTCCAGCCCACACTGGAGTGTGAGGGTAGGGGTGTAAGGTGGAAATTAAGCCCCAACTCTTGTTTTCCTTTTATAGTGAGAAAGATCTTCCCCATTCATCCTCTGAGCCTCCTTATGTTGCCTTTATCTTAAAGCTTATCTTCAAGTTTCTAGCACATGATAGAACATCTTATCCTATGTGGTCTTGTTCTGTTCCCTTGTTACTTCATATGTGTTCAAGACTTTAGGCAAAACAGCTGAATGTCTAGTCTGGGAAACATACTATATATCTCCCTTTTCTCAACTCATTCAGTCACTGTGTCCTGTCATTTTTACCTACTAGACATCTCTTTTTTCTTTCTCTCTCTCTCTATTATTATTATTATTATTTTTTACTTTACAATACTGTATTGGTTTTGCCATACATTGACATGAATCCACCACGGGTGTACATGAGTTCCCAATCCTGAACCCCCCTCCCACCACCCTCCCCATATCATCTCTCTGGGTCATCCCAGTGCACCAGCCCCAAGCATCCTGTATCCTGTATCGAGCCTAGACTGGCGATTCATTTCTTACATGATAGTATACATGTTTCAATGCCATTCTCCCAAATCATCCCACCCTCGCCCTCTCCCACAGAATCCAAAAGCTAGACATCTCTTAAATGCGACCATGGATTATCACCGACAAAACTTTGTCAGATCAACTGACTCCTAAGTTCCTTATATTTTCCTCCAGGTAGAAACCCATCCTCATCCCTGATTCCTGGTATAAACACAAGGGCAGCCAAAGAAACAAAACGTTCTCTGTGCCACTGCCAGATTCCAGTGTGTTCAACAGGAATAAAGACGAAGACATGGTGCAGCAGACCTGCCTCCTTCGACCACTGTTCAACCTTGGGGCCCAGGAGCCTCGGCTTTGGCTTGGAAGCTTAGAGCTCAGCCTGAAGAAACGGCCCATAAAAAGCCCCATTCCTGGCATTTACCCAGAAACTCTCCAGGAGATGTGTTCAAACAAGAATCTTCTCTCTGCTCCCCCACCTCCCATGACTCTGCTTGTAGGATGAGTCCATCTCAGGAAAGGACAAGCCAGAGATCTGGGCTCCAGGATCCGTTCTGCCACTAGTGGAGTGAGCCATATGGACTTCTGTATCTCAAGTCTGCGTTGGTAAAATGAAGGGTTTGGGCTGATCAGAATGGATTCAGTTCAACCCCAGATGCTTCATGAAGCAGCTACTACTCGATCTCATGTCTGGGATTCTCTGTTACAGTCACAGAACACTGTGGCTGGCTCTGGGAATGTTGCATGCGAGCCCTATCTCAAAAGAGTCACATGGAAAAAGAATTAGGACAGTGCAGGTCAAATTCCAGCTTGGTGAGTCGTGTGAGATAAATGTGGGGAAGCCCAGTGGAGAGCAGGGCCCCCAAGCCTCTCTAGAGACAGCACACACTTTCTCCCCAGGGCGTTGCAGGCTCAGCAGACCTCAGTTGCCTCCAGCTCCATCCCATCAAGTGGGTTTTGCTTGCTGTTGAGCTCACATGACAGATGGCTCTCTGGGCCTCCAGAGTGTTTTCCAGCCATCACTGACTTGTCAACTGCAAACAAAAGCCATTCATTGCCCTCATGTCCCTCTCGACATCCCTCCTGGCTTCATAACATCCTTAGCACAAGGTGCTCCCTGACCACGTGAGGGCTCCCAACTCCCTGCCTATCTCCTGGAACCATTACTTCTCTGAAACCAAAACAATCCGGGCACATACCTTGACTTAGAATATTTTGTCATTCTTGACTGTAAAGACAGTTCAGGAAATATATTTTTGGTGCAAATAGTTTTACATGACTTCAATAGTTTATAACATCTACATCCTAAACAGGAAGATCTGAACAAAACAAACTGTGACCTTCTTACAAAGTTTGAATGTGGAACTGCCCTAAACATCTCTCTCTCTCTTCTCTCCTTTTGCTGTTACAGGTCACAGCTGCAAGGAACCAATGAATGTGAAAGGTGAAGACAGGAGTGAGGAAGAGACCTAGGCAAACTTACCTGCAGGCAGACAAGACGCTCTCACAGTGGGATTAAAGGAGCATGCGATGGTGCCTGGCCCCTGGGTTGTATCTGCTGATACTTACAATCGGGTCAGCCGAAATTCATAACTTTGACTCAAATTTTTATCCATCGTTAAAGAAAATCCCCAAGAGTGTCCAGACAGAATTTATTGTTGTTTTCAGTCACTGACACCTTTTGGAGAAGGGTCTGATGTCAGGAGAGAGCTCATTGGAAGATGGCAAATTCACGTGCATCTGAGATGAGAGAGTGGGTACGGACCCTTGCTGGCTGGCTGCTGCGTGTTCCTTAAGAAATGGCCAGCTGCTCCCTAGCAAAGTCTTGGAATATAAGAGCCCCTGGCTTCCCATGATCCCAAACAGAGAACAAGAGACACCAAGGGAACATGGCCAGTGTCGGGGTGGCAGCATCCTCGTCCACCATGGTGGGAGGAACTGGGCACCAACCCCATTATTCAGAAGAGCCCAACTTGGGAATCCAGGGACCTGGGTTCTAGACTTGGAAATTTCCACGGTAAGATTAGAAGGCAGATGGCATCATCTCTAACACCTTGCCCAGCTTGAAGGGCCGACGGTTACTTTAGGCAAATATTTCTCCTGAGTGATGGAAAACATGTAAGAGACATGGTAGCATGAATGTCTGGGCTGTGAGAAAAATGGGAAGAAAAAAGGAACTGAAGTCACGTAGGGTGGGTGAGACTATCCACAGTCAATCCACACAATTTCTTGAAATGATTTCAAGAGAAATCTGTTGCCTTCATGCCTTATTCTCCTGATATAGTAGTTCACATTCTACTTCATCTTAGACCCTCTGAATGGCTTTAACAGTAGAATAATTTAAAACTTATCATTTTATTTGATTCCCCATCTCCCTTTAAAAAAAAAGAAACTATGAACTTAGTAATAATTCTCATCCCTATTTCCCAGGAAAAAAAGTCCTGAAACTCAGGGACTTACACAAGATCCACACTCAGAAAACTTCAAGGGGTCAGCTGGAATCTGAACACTGGTTTCCACCAGTCTTTGGAGCTTTAGGCTTTCTTGAAGGTCTATTCAAGCAAAGCCTGCTAAATACTTATTTTACCTCTCATTATCAACTAACCAAACTTCTTCAAAGGAGCATATCAAAATAAAGCTTAAAGTCAGGTCACCTACTCATGTCATTGGCAGGACAGCAATTTTCCAACTAGGCTTCTCATAGCCAGAGAGGTCCCACCAGGCCTCTCCCTCTCCCAAGAGTCTTTGAGCTGAGCCAGGTGGAGACTCTTGGCTCTCCGACTAATTCAATCTGAGCAGCCCCACTTTTATCTGCTTTATTTATTGGTCTCTCTGTAGGTATTAAAAAGTGTTTGGGAACCACTGTAGGGCAAGTTCTAGTCTGTAGTGTTATTTCCAGCCTGAACCCAAGTTCCAGTTTCTTTACAGGACATGCAAATAAATCTCTGCTTCAGTCTCCCAACAGAAGAGGGGGGACAGAAAGCAGCCCATTGATCTTCAAGGAATACTGTTATCCATCACACCAGGACATCTCCAGGTGGTCTTAAATCCAGAGAAACATGAGCGCAGTCATTTCAGGTCCTAAGACCCCTCTGATGAGAGAAGCCTCATTACCACGCGTGCACAGTAGCTAATATTTCACATGAACTAACTGGCCTGTTTTCATTCCTTTTAAATACCCAACGGCATCCTACCTACACGAGGAGCCGAAGGCCTACAAACCATGGTCGTAAAAACCTTTCGCTTACTACGCAAGTGCTAAAGAGCACCTGAAACCACTTTGCCTCTATTTGTTTTGCCCCCTAATACGCACACTGGTATATTAGTGTTTCTTTTGAATCCCCCTGGGTTTGGATATTATACACCCAAGTTTTAGTTCAAATTGAGTTTTCACAGCTGGATTATAAACCAATGGAAATGTTGACCCAGCACCAACTGTATCATTCCAAACAGGTGTTGCTTTAATTAGCCTTATCGTAAAAATCCAAAAGCTAGACATCTCTTAAATGCGACCATGGATTATCACCGACAAAACTTTGTCAGATCAACTGACTCCTAAGTTCCTTATATTTTCCTCCAGGTAGAAACCCATCCTCATCCCTGATTCCTGGTATAAACACAAGGGCAGCCAAAGAAACAAAACGTTCTCTGTGCCACTGCCAGATTCCAGTGTGTTCAACAGGAATAAAGACGAAGACATGGTGCAGCAGACCTGCCTCCTTCGACCACTGTTCAACCTTGGGGCCCAGGAGCCTCGGCTTTGGCTTGGAAGCTTAGAGCTCAGCCTGAAGAAACGGCCCATAAAAAGCCCCATTCCTGGCATTTACCCAGAAACTCTCCAGGAGATGTGTTCAAACAAGAATCTTCTCTCTGCTCCCCCACCTCCCATGACTCTGCTTGTAGGATGAGTCCATCTCAGGAAAGGACAAGCCAGAGATCTGGGCTCCAGGATCCGTTCTGCCACTAGTGGAGTGAGCCATATGGACTTCTGTATCTCAAGTCTGCGTTGGTAAAATGAAGGGTTTGGGCTGATCAGAATGGATTCAGTTCAACCCCAGATGCTTCATGAAGCAGCTACTACTCGATCTCATGTCTGGGATTCTCTGTTACAGTCACAGAACACTGTGGCTGGCTCTGGGAATGTTGCATGCGAGCCCTATCTCAAAAGAGTCACATGGAAAAAGAATTAGGACAGTGCAGGTCAAATTCCAGCTTGGTGAGTCGTGTGAGATAAATGTGGGGAAGCCCAGTGGAGAGCAGGGCCCCCAAGCCTCTCTAGAGACAGCACACACTTTCTCCCCAGGGCATTGCAGGCTCAGCAGACCTCAGTTGCCTCCAGCTCCATCCCATCAAGTGGGTTTTGCTTGCTGTTGAGCTCACATGACAGATGGCTCTCTGGGCCTCCAGAGTGTTTTCCAGCCATCACTGACTTGTCAACTGCAAACAAAAGCCATTCATTGCCCTCATGTCCCTCTCGACATCCCTCCTGGCTTCATAACATCCTTAGCACAAGGTGCTCCCTGACCACGTGAGGGCTCCCAACTCCCTGCCTATCTCCTGGAACCATTACTTCTCTGAAACCAAAACAATCCGGGCACATACCTTGACTTAGAATATTTTGTCATTCTTGACTGTAAAGACAGTTCAGGAAATATATTTTTGGTGCAAATAGTTTTACATGACTTCAATAGTTTATAACATCTACATCCTAAACAGGAAGATCTGAACAAAACAAACTGTGACCTTCTTACAAAGTTTGAATGTGGAACTGCCCTAAACATCTCTCTCTCTCTTCTCTCCTTTTGCTGTTACAGGTCACAGCTGCAAGGAACCAATGAATGTGAAAGGTGAAGACAGGAGTGAGGAAGAGACCTAGGCAAACTTACCTGCAGGCAGACAAGACGCTCTCACAGTGGGATTAAAGGAGCATGCGATGGTGCCTGGCCCCTGGGTTGTATCTGCTGATACTTACAATCGGGTCAGCCGAAATTCATAACTTTGACTCAAATTTTTATCCATCGTTAAAGAAAATCCCCAAGAGTGTCCAGACAGAATTTATTGTTGTTTTCAGTCACTGACACCTTTTGGAGAAGGGTCTGATGTCAGGAGAGAGCTCATTGGAAGATGGCAAATTCACGTGCATCTGAGATGAGAGAGTGGGTACGGACCCTTGCTGGCTGGCTGCTGCGTGTTCCTTAAGAAATGGCCAGCTGCTCCCTAGCAAAGTCTTGGAATATAAGAGCCCCTGGCTTCCCATGATCCCAAACAGAGAACAAGAGACACCAAGGGAACATGGCCAGTGTCGGGGTGGCAGCATCCTCGTCCACCATGGTGGGAGGAACTGGGCACCAACCCCATTATTCAGAAGAGCCCAACTTGGGAATCCAGGGACCTGGGTTCTAGACTTGGAAATTTCCACGGTAAGATTAGAAGGCAGATGGCATCATCTCTAACACCTTGCCCAGCTTGAAGGGCCGACGGTTACTTTAGGCAAATATTTCTCCTGAGTGATGGAAAACATGTAAGAGACATGGTAGCATGAATGTCTGGGCTGTGAGAAAAATGGGAAGAAAAAAGGAACTGAAGTCACGTAGGGTGGGTGAGACTATCCACAGTCAATCCACACAATTTCTTGAAATGATTTCAAGAGAAATCTGTTGCCTTCATGCCTTATTCTCCTGATATAGTAGTTCACATTCTACTTCATCTTAGACCCTCTGAATGGCTTTAACAGTAGAATAATTTAAAACTTATCATTTTATTTGATTCCCCATCTCCCTTTAAAAAAAAAGAAACTATGAACTTAGTAATAATTCTCATCCCTATTTCCCAGGAAAAAAAGTCCTGAAACTCAGGGACTTACACAAGATCCACACTCAGAAAACTTCAAGGGGTCAGCTGGAATCTGAACACTGGTTTCCACCAGTCTTTGGAGCTTTAGGCTTTCTTGAAGGTCTATTCAAGCAAAGCCTGCTAAATACTTATTTTACCTCTCATTATCAACTAACCAAACTTCTTCAAAGGAGCATATCAAAATAAAGCTTAAAGTCAGGTCACCTACTCATGTCATTGGCAGGACAGCAATTTTCCAACTAGGCTTCTCATAGCCAGAGAGGTCCCACCAGGCCTCTCCCTCTCCCAAGAGTCTTTGAGCTGAGCCAGGTGGAGACTCTTGGCTCTCCGACTAATTCAATCTGAGCAGCCCCACTTTTATCTGCTTTATTTATTGGTCTCTCTGTAGGTATTAAAAAGTGTTTGGGAACCACTGTAGGGCAAGTTCTAGTCTGTAGTGTTATTTCCAGCCTGAACCCAAGTTCCAGTTTCTTTACAGGACATGCAAATAAATCTCTGCTTCAGTCTCCCAACAGAAGAGGGGGGACAGAAAGCAGCCCATTGATCTTCAAGGAATACTGTTATCCATCACACCAGGACATCTCCAGGTGGTCTTAAATCCAGAGAAACATGAGCGCAGTCATTTCAGGTCCTAAGACCCCTCTGATGAGAGAAGCCTCATTACCACGCGTGCACAGTAGCTAATATTTCACATGAACTAACTGGCCTGTTTTCATTCCTTTTAAATACCCAACGGCATCCTACCTACACGAGGAGCCGAAGGCCTACAAACCATGGTCGTAAAAACCTTTCGCTTACTACGCAAGTGCTAAAGAGCACCTGAAACCACTTTGCCTCTATTTGTTTTGCCCCCTAATACGCACACTGGTATATTAGTGTTTCTTTTGAATCCCCCTGGGTTTGGATATTATACACCCAAGTTTTAGTTCAAATTGAGTTTTCACAGCTGGATTATAAACCAATGGAAATGTTGACCCAGCACCAACTGTATCATTCCAAACAGGTGTTGCTTTAATTAGCCTTATCGTAAAACAAAAATTAAAAATTAAAGGAAAACATTTTAATGGGCCCAAAGAGTTTCTTAAGGTCTTAAAGGGAACAGGCAAATTGATGGAGACTTTCAAGCCTTATCTCCTTTGCTCAGAGGCTCTATTAAAAATGCAGCCACACTTTGGAAACTGCAATCATAGCCTAAAGTCTGAAGAGAAGAAACAAAGCTTCCCTGGCATGTTTGGAGGTGTAGGAGAACATTCTTAAGTGATGGGAGAGAGGACTCCAAGATCCGTTCACCTAGGGCTTAGATGTCTACATTCCAGGCAGGAAGAAGACAAAAGGCCATTTGTGGGATGTTACTCCTGACCTTAAAGGAAATTCTCACTATTTTCCTTGCAAAGACAAAGTAGTTTTGTGTAATTTTGATTCAATGCAGAAAATTACTTTGTGCTTATAGAAGTGTGAAAAGAAGTTTGCAAAAATCTTCCTGTAAAGGAATATACAAGGTTATTGTCTCACACGCATGAAACCATTTGTTGTTGTTTTTCAGTCGTTAAGTCATGTCCGACTCTTTTCAACCCCTTGCATTGCAGCATACCAGGCTTCTCTGTCCTGTACTATCTCCCAGAGTTTGTTCAAACTCATCTCCACTGAGTCAGACATGACATCCAACCATCTTATCCTCTGTCACCCCCTTTTCCTCCTGCCCCCAGTTGTTCCCCAAGATCAGAGTCTTTTCCAATGAGTCAGCTCTTCTCATCAGGTGGCCAAAATATTGGACCTTCAGCTTCAGTATCAGTCCTCATTGTCTCACACACATGAAACCATTTAGAGAACAACTTAAAATTGTAGGGCTTCCCTAGTAGCTCAGCTGGCAAAAAATTCACCTGCAAGGCAGGGGGCCCTGGCTCAGTTCCTGGGTCAGGAAGATTCCCTGGAGCAGGGATAGGCTACCCATTACAGTACTCTTGGGCTTCCCTGGTGGCTCAGCTGGTAAAGAATCCACCTGCAGTGTGGGAGATCCTGGTTCAATCCCTGCATTGGGAAGACCCCCCGGAGAAGGGAAAGGCTACCCATTCCAGTATTCTGGCCTGGAGAATTCCATGGACTGTATAGGTCATAGAGTCCCAAAGAGTCAGACATGACTGAGAAAATTTAACTTTCTTTCACTTTCTTTCTTTTAGCTGAAAAGTGTTGACATTTATGCAAGACAGCAGAACTTCCTTTGGCCTCAGGAAGTTTAGGATAACCTCCTAGAGAAAGCAGATTGAGAGGCTGGCTTCAGACATTGTATATGGAGAGAGAAGCCAATGGAGTGTCTCAAGTTGGGGGAAATTTCATTAGCAAAAATGTAGAGCAGTAGTTCTCCAGTTTGAATGTACACCCATGACCTGCAGTGCTGGTTAAAACTGATTCTTGGGCCACTGGGGATGCTAATTCAATGGATCTGGGATGAGGTTCCAAGGGTTTTCTCTAACAGGTCTACATGCTGTCAGTCCACAGACTACCATTTGAGAGCCACTGATGTAGAGGAAGGACTGTGTGTGGCTATCAGAGGTTCAGAGTAGGAGCTGATTGAGCTAAACTAGAAGATTTGTATCAGAGTGGAGAATGCAGTTCCTTTAAAAGGTGTCTGATTTTTGATAATGTGAATGATATCTCTTTCTAAGCTAGAAAAAAAATCGCTTATTCTCAATTGAACCTTCTTTCTAGCCACCTTCTGAGTCTTGTTCACATTCTTCCTCAAAGGCAAGAGGAAAAGAAATCTCCAGTGAGTATCATGCATGATACTGTGTTAACTCATTCAGTCCTCATAAAAAAAAGTAAATGCCATAAGTAAGTAAGTAAGTGAAGTCACTCAGTCGTGTCCAACTCTTTGCGACCCCGTGAACTGTAGCCTACCAGGCTTCTCCATCCATGGGATTCTCCAGGCAAGAATACTGAAGTGGGTTACCATTTCCTTCTCCAGGGGATCTTCCCGATCCAGGGATCGAACCCAGGTCTCCTGCATTGGAGGCAGGTGCTTATAAAATTAGTAAAATAACACTGATGATGATGGCTACAATGTAATCTGCATTAACTCGAATGCCTCTGAAGGCACTCCCTCCACCTGCCCCCCTGACCCCAGGGATGGGCGGCATCCTTAATCCAACAAAGAGAGGCCCTACTGATCTTAAAACCTCCCTCTTCTCACACAAAGTCTTGTCTCCTCTACCTTCCCAGGAAAATGCCATCTTCTCTAGCCTTCTCCATTACTTGGCTTAAGGGTTAAGCTCTTTTGAGGTACAAGTTTACCTAAATGACAGAAACTTATCATAAGACCTCGTGGAGAAGAAATAAAATATGGGAAACCACATAACAGGACAGCATTACTGACTCAATGGACACGAATTTGAGCAAAATCGGGGTGACAGTGGAGGACAGAGGAACCTGGTTGCTGCAGTCCATGGGGTCACAAAGAGTCAGACACAACTTAGAGACTGAACAGCAATACTTTAAGTATATCTGCCTTAAGCAGTTGGACTTTCGATAAAATCTACTCTGATACACCTTTTAGTTAGACTATATAGGCCATTTACATTTCACATAAATTTTTTTTTTTTTACCATATTTGTGTCTTCTATATTCTTTCCTTTAATTCTTACCTTTTTTGTCTCCATGCTTCACTCTAAATATTCTTTTTACTAACCAACTATTAAGCTTACTGAGCTCCTCTTTGGCTCTGCTGCTAAATTCATCTATTCACTTTTTAATACCAGACGTTAGAATTTTCAGTTCTAGGATTTCCACTTGATTATTTTATATGAATTCACATTCTACCATACAATTCTCTATGTTGCCATCTACTGTTTTGAACGTATGGATCACAATTACTTCAAAACTGTATCTAATAATTCTAATATCTGCACCACCTGCTCTCTTGTCTATTTACTGATTGACACTGTTGACCTATATGCCTGGTCACTTTTAACTGAATGTCAGTTATCACGTATTAAAATGTTCCTGCTTTGGATGCTGTCATCTTCTTACAGAGAGGATTCAACCTCTCTTTTGGAAGACAGAAGGAGACAGATGGCCTCAGTCTAATCTGAGACTGGATTGATTTGAGACTGGATTGCATCGTTGAAGGGCTTGGTCTACCTCTGGTTGGCTTCTGCGTGTAGACTATCACCCTCCAGTAGTCCCAACTGAGAGCCTGGAGTGTCTGCAGTGGTTCCCCACTCTCTTCCAAGTTCTAAACTCTATGGTTTTTTTTTTTTTTTTTAAATTTCTTGGCATCATATAATCTGCTCTGCTTTTCAGTTGCTTTCTCTTTAGCCTCACAGTCTCTAGCTCCACACAACTTGTCAAATGCCTGCAGAAAAAGCTGGTGCCAAATGCCAGGCTCATTTTTCTGCACCTTCCCTCCTTTCTTGGCCCTCAAACTTAGCTAACTCGAAGGCCCAGATTTCCAATTTTTTGCTCTCTAAGCCCTTAATGTTTCTTAACACTCTACCACCTTCCTGCCCATGACAGAGTTTCTCTGACTCACTTCTCAATCTCTTACGCCATACCCCAAATTGTCAAGTATCTTGAGTAGGAAATGAGTGTACTCATCTCATTGAATCTCCTTTCTCTCCAGGATCTGTGTCCTCAAGTCCTTGTTGTGTCAATAGCTCTCTCATGCCTTTGGAGACATTTTAAAAACCAAGCTTCTAGTTGTTCTTGCAGGAAGTTATGTCCATCACAAATTACAACATCATAATAAGAATCAGGAGTGTTTACTTAGAAATTAGGTTAGACATAAGGAAAACACTGATGTATTTTTTTTCTCTAAGTATTATTGGATACTCTACTGGGTCATCAAAAGCAAGAGCAGTCTCCTGTCTCCTTTAAAACCCAGAAGAAATTTCCAAGGAACTTCAATAATTAGAGCCATGCATAATAGGGAGGGGATACAGGAGGAGAGACAATTATAAAAAATGATTTTTCATGATTTCCCATGACTCCATCAATCTCTAATTCCTGCCAATATTCAAGCACTCTAACTTGAACAAAGCCAGACATTTTTTCCCATGGTCCTCACTTTGGTTTACACATAACTCAGAGATGGAAGGTTGCAATTTAAAGCAGCAGAACTAAAATATAAGAACTAGATGTTTACATGATATTTCCAGTTTGATTATAGTCAGGAAATGTACTACATTTGTACTTTTTCTTTTAAAGCCCATTATGAGTGAAGCTCTTCTCACTGAATCTAGAAAATGAATTTTTAGCAATAGGAAAAATATTTGAAAAAGATTTCATATCATCTAGAAATTTCAAGCTGTGATTTCCCAGCCACATTACACTCAAGTCAGCTCAAGCTTTTGCCAATCTGTTATAAGAAGAAAAACGGAACCCTATGTATCATTATGTGCAGTCATTGAAAGAGCCTTAAGCTTACTTCCTGTCTAATGCTGAGTGTGCATATTATGTAGAGGTGAACATTGCAGGTGTGAAATCTCAGTTTAACGGCCTGGGAGATTATGAACACAACTCTGCAGGCCCCGTGTAAGCCATACAGGGATGGCCATTTCCTAGAGATGGATTCATCAAGTAGAGGAAGCCTTCCCCGCAGGAAGCCCATGCACAGCATCCTGAAGCCCCTGACTGCTCTTGAGGGTGCAGAGTGGGATGGGGGACTGTACAGCAGATACCTCTGTCATGAGGTTCTAGTGTATGGCGAGACTATTTTCTCTCCACCATCCACCTCTCTGGGGCATCTCTTTTGGATGAGCCCTGAGCTTGTGGATCTTTATGAGGATCCTTTGCAGGAAAGCATGAGGTGGTCCCAAGAACACTAAACTGTGGGATCAGATGCATGCCGTCACTTCAGTCGCGTCCAATTCTCTGCGATCTCATGGACTATAGCCCACCAGGCTCCTCTATCCATGGAATTCTCCAAGCAAGAATAGTGGAGCGGGTAGCCATTCCCTTCTCCAGGGGATCATATCTCCTGTGTCTCCTGCATTGGCAAGAGGGTTCTTTACCCCTAGTGCCACCTGGGAAGCCCCTGGGATCAGATGCTTCTATCTAATTATTTGTCCTTGAGTCACTCCTTCAAAGTCAGTTTGTGTCTGAAAGTTCTCTATAAGAAATGAGGGAATATGAGTAATGCTCCCAACAGTCCCATTCAGTTAGAACAGACTGTGGTGGAGGATGCCCTTTAGAGAGTAAAAGATGCAGGCCAGCAGGAAAAGTGTCTGATTACTTGTATAGAGGGTCTGCACTGTGACGAGGAACTTTCCAGTAGGCCTGAGTTCTTGGCTTTGTCTCAGTCTTCTGACAGTCCACATTTTGCTATGAAGATACGGATAGATTCACATATGTCCTCATTTTACCACACAATCCTCAACAAAATGCTGGAATCTTTCCATAGTTGAAAATACAATCTATTGTCTATGTAGCATCAAAATATATCTTAAAATTCTTATAACGGCCATTTAAAACTTATCTTTATATAATCCACAGAAAGCTGGGCTACCTAGTGTTCCAGCTCAACATACAACTGAATTGAGAAGAAATCTAAAACAAGCATTAAAGAGAAATTGAAAACACAATCCAAAATGCTTTATTTTTTGAAGTTTGAGAAAAGGGCAAAGGGGCGGGGATGGCAATGCACAATGTATGGGGGAAAATTTTTTTTCAAAATTTGATTTAAACCACTTTCTTTCCAAAATATTACTCATCACAGCATGGCAGTCTTTACAAAATCTCTTTTCTCACTATCTCAAAACTGCCCCCAAATGTTTGAATGGCTTTCACTTTTTCTAATGCCATCTTCCCCCCATCTCTACATCTACATCTCTGCTTTTTCTCTGGCTTTTCTTTTATTCTTTTTTTCTTTTTTAATTAAGGATAGGGTTTATTTATTTATTTACTTATTTGGCTGCACTGGGTCTTAGTTGTGGCATGTGGGATCTAGTTCTCTGACCAGAGATCGAACCCCAGCCTCCTGCATTGGAGTCTTAGCCACTGGATCACCAGCAAAGTCCCCCTCTGGCTTTTCTATATGGCAAGTCAAGTTAGCTTTTCAGCTCATTTCGGTCCTCTTTTCACCAGTCATCTCAATCAGCACCATGAACCCCAGGGCCCAAGGGACACTTTAGAACTCCCCTTTAGATGTCTGTACTTGTGGGCCGCAGGTGGGAAGGGGGTTGGGGGAAGAAAAGAGGTGCAAACACTTCTATTTTAAAACTCTTGAAAGATATATGTCATATCTGTACTACAAAAGCTCAGTTTAAAGAAAAATGTACATTTTCCATCAATTTACCAGCAGCAGCAGCTCCAGCCCTGAACAGAAACCTAAATGGATGCAGTCTTTTACTAGGAAGGAGACAAGCAAAAAGAGATTATCTAAAGGTGAAGTGTTCTGGTCAGATTACAGTTTCTAGGTATGTGCAAACCATATTTATGTTGACACATCTGATCGAGTTATACCTATATGTGAGATTTTTAGCAGCAGGAAATTCTTTCTGATAATAACAACTGATACTTAGTGATTTACCATATTCAAAGCATCTTCACACAAAGTACCTCATGTGATTCTGACAGCTACTTGTGGGATGTGTGGGCTTAAGCATCATCCCAATTTTACACGTGAGGGAAGACAGGCTCAGAAAGGTGAAGTGACTTGCTCAGGTCCTTACAGGGTTCGAGTGGTAACTGACTCTAGGTATTGTGATGTCAAATTCCAGAAATTAACCACCTCATTGAGTTTTCCTTAACTTTATTTTTTGTTTGTTTTCACATGCATGGGCATGCACACACACACACACACAGGAGCTAATTGAAACACAGCCAAATATTACATATGTCCAGAATGTTCTATATATATACACAATCATGTATTAAATCAACAAAATCCACATAGCTGCTCAGTTTCTGTTTCCAGAAGAAGCCCTGACCTTATAACAGAATAAACACTACCGCTGGGCCTGAGCAACAGAGCCAGCTTCGTGCTTCCTCCTGCACTGATGTGCTTTGTTTTCAAAAGCACTTGCTATTTACATTACTATTCTTTTCATTTTCTTGATCATCCAAACCTCAAAGGAAAGAGGCTAATGATATTCCCCAATCCCCTCCCTCACCACACTCATGCTGGGAATGGAAGCAGCTCAGATTGATTGACCAGCCCCTGCAAACCCTTCAGGAACATCGATGGAGTTGCTACCAGAAGCAGCTGGAGTTGCCATTTGCATCTCACCCTGTCTCACTTTTTTTCCCCTCCTCAAAAAAAAAAAAAAATTTAAAAAAGCACCCACAATGCCCGGGGGGAATTTTCCAGGACAAGCTGCAGGTGCTATGGATATTTTCATTTAATAATCATTCTTGCAATTCAGCACATTTGTAATCCATGTGGTAAACTCTGACTTACATTTCTCCCAGTGGACGCTGGCCAGATGCAGAAACCAAAGAGCTCAGTGCCGACACTGCCTCTTCCTTCTTTTACGGTTCGTGCATTTGGATGTGTTTAGCCTGATCTGCGAGCGCTGGGGAAGGCATGTGCTGTGTTTAAAAGACCCTTTTGTTGACATTAAGCAATCATAAATATACTCAGAAATTATACTCTTTGCATTTATTGGGGAGTGCTTTAATTGGATAGCCTCCTCATGTGATATCATAAAGAACATATGCATATTTTTGGCAATCCCATCGGATTGTGGAGTGGAGAAGCACATACAAAGCAGCGCATTCCTAACATCTATGGATTGTCTCATATATGTCACCACGTCTTCCCACCAGGATTGTTTTCCCCACACACTCCAAGATGGTAACTTCCCAATCTGTCCAAATTCTATTTGGAATTCTCCTGGACTGTGTAAATGTCAAGGCCAGTTTCCTTTCCACGTGAAGAGCTTTGAAAGGAGAACAGCATGCCTAACTCCCTCATAAATACAAGCCAGAGCATCATCTTCTTTCTTTCTTTTTTTTTTTTTTAGGTGTATGTGTTGGAGAAGAGGGAGGGAAGGAGTGCTTGGCCCAAAGTAAAAAAAAAAAAAAGAAAAGAAATCCCATTTCAAGAATGACATTCTCCTTATTTTCAGCAGATAAACAAAATAAGGGTGCACAGAGCCAGGTTCCAAAAGGTGGATTCCTCTGGCTCAGACATGCTGCTGCTGCTGCTGCTGCCGCATGGACATACAGTCTCTTAAGCAGCAAACTACATCAGGGGGCAAAGACCACCACCTGCAGGCCTGGGAGAGGGCACCAGTCAGGGCCCTGGAAGAAAAGTGATGGCAGACTCAAAGGAGTAGCTCAGCAGACTGAGACAAAGACTTAAGCCTTTGAACACACTGTAAGCAGAAACCTGCCAGGAATGGGAGCTCCTGGGGACTAAAAGTAGTAGGAAGCCCTAGGGACTTCTAGACCAGAAGGGATCCAGTCAAGGCAGATGGGAAAGGACTCCAAGCGAATTGCTGTTGTTCAGTTGCTCAGTCACGTCCGACTCTTGGCAACCCCATGGACTGCAGCACACCAGGCTTCCTTGTCCTCCACTATCTCCCAGAGTTTGCTCAAACTCATGTCCATTGAATTGGTGATGCCATCCAACCATCTCATCCTCGGTCATCCCCCTCTTCTCCTGCCTTCAATCTTTCCCAGCATCAGAGTCTTTTCTGATGAGTTGATTCTTCAAATCAGGTGGCCAAAGTATTGGAGCTTCAACTTCAGCATCAGTCCTTTCAATGAATATTCAAGGCTGATTCTTCCTCCTTGTCCACAGAGCCTTAGTATGGCTCCCATTGGCTGAAACCAACTGGTAGCTGGAGGTCAAGGAAGATAGCTTGGGTGATGCAGTCTGGAGAGATCAATTTCTGGGAGCTGAAGTGAGTGGAGAAGTGGAGGGTAGGGGAAGCATCTAGAGAGGCAAACTAAGATGAGCCAGAAACAAGAGTGAGGCCCAGCTGAAGTCCTAAGGATGCTTGAGCTTTTACATACAATCAGTGACACGTATTCTGCACACCTCTATGAGATGTGTATAAGAGACAGANTAGCTGGAGGTCAAGGAAGATAGCTTGGGTGATGCAGTCTGGAGAGATCAATTTCTGGGAGCTGAAGTGAGTGGAGAAGTGGAGGGTAGGGGAAGCATCTAGAGAGGCAAACTAAGATGAGCCAGAAACAAGACTGAGGCCCAGCTGAAGTCCTAAGGATGCTTGAGCTTTTACATACAATCAGTGACACGTATTCGGCACACCTCTATGATGCACGCAGCCATGATTCCATCCTACAGAAAACAAAGCACAGTAACTCACTCAATGCTGCACGATTAGACCACAGAGGTCTCCAGTGAAAGAATTGCCAGGCTTCTTCACTGGAAGGTGGTGGATGGAGCTTAAATAAGCATGGTTCTAAACAGAAGCTTAGCCATCCTGTCACTAGAAAGTTCCATTTAGACCTGGAAAAGTTTAATCTCACTGTGCTGTGAAGCACAGTATCCAAATCAGAGTGGCCCTGGGTTTCAGGTAGACAGGAATGAGAGTTGAGATACTAAGAGATATCAGACCAACATACACACACACACACACACACACACACACACACACAAACAACCCTCTCTTCATCTATTCAGTACCTGCATTTAGATAGCAAGAATTCAGATAATGAGAATTTGGGCAGTGAAGGCCATCAGGCAACCTATGACAAAATATCACTTGGGAATAAAAGAAGAGCCTCTGGAAATAGTCACATACACAATAATCACAAATTCAGATATTCATGAAAATCTCTGGAACAGTAATCACTCTAAATTCTTGCCTTCATTACCATGTCCTGGGAAAACTACATGTGGTATTAGTTGTCGATTTTGATGATGGCTTAGGGAAATTTACTTATTTCTTGAGGAGTGGAGAAAAATTATTGCAAATTTAAAATTCACAGCAGAAAATTTTATGTCTTCAAAAAGAGTCTGAGGAGAATATTCACGATAGTAAAAAACAGAAAGCAACACCAAAGTTCATCCAAAGGAGAACAGAGAAACAATAGAGCTGTATTTATGGAACAGAATCATCAGTTCAGTTCAGTTCAGTTCAGTTGCTCATTCATGTCCAACTGTTTGCGACGCCATGAATCGCAGCATGCCAGGCCTCCCTGTCCATCACCATCTCCCGGAGTTCACTCAGACTCATGTCCATCGAGTC
>SJYX01015307.1:128082-147447 GCA_006410675.1 Oreotragus oreotragus | reverse complement strand
TGGTCTGGTATTCCCATCTCTTTCAGAATTTTCCACTAGATGTGTATAAGAGACAGGTCAAAGGCTTTGGCATAGTCAATAAAGCAGAAATAGATGTTTTTCTGGAACTCTCTTGCTTTTTCCATGATCCAGCGGATGTTGGCAATTTGATCTCTGGTTCCTCTGCCTGTTCTAAAACCAGCTTGAACATCAGGGAGTTCACGGTTCACATATTGCTGAAGCCTGGTTTGGAGAATTTTGAGCATGACTTTACTAGCGTGTGAGATGAGTGCAATTGTGCGGTAGTTTGAGCATTCTTTGGCATTGCCTTTCTTTGGGATTGGAATGAAAACTGACCTTTTCCAGTCCTGTGGCCACTGCTGAGTTTTCCAAATTTGCTGGCATATTGAGTGCAGCACTTTCACAGCATCATCTTTCAGGATTTGAAATAGCTCCACTGGAATTCCATAACTTCCACTAGCTTTGTTCATAGTGATGCTTTCTAAGGCCCACTTGACTTCACATTCCAGGATGTCTGGCTCTAGGTGAGTGATCATACCATCGTGATTATCTTGGTCATGAAGATCTTTTTTGTACAGTTCTTCTGTGTATTCTTGCCACCTCTTCTTAATATCTTCTGCTTCTCTTAGGTCCATATCATTTCTGTCTTTTACTGAGCCTATCATGAAATGTTCCCATGGTATCTCTAATTTTCTTGAAGAGATCTACAGTATTTCCCATTCTATTGTTTTTCTCTATTTCTTTGCGCTGATCACTGAGGAAGGCTTTCTTATCTCTCCTTGCTGTTCTTTGGAACTCTGCATTCAGATGCTTATATCTTTCCTTTTCTCCTTTGCTTTCTGCTTCTCTTCTTTTCACAGCTATCTGTAAGGCCTCCTCAGACAGCCATTTTGCTTTTTTGCATACTCTTCTTTATTGTCTAAACCCAGGGTAGGTGGTTCTCATGGGGGAAAAACTGAGGGAATCACTACTGTATGGTGGTTATATTGTTAAGCAAAAGGGTTCAGACACAAAAGAACACACACTGATTCCACTTATGTGAAGTACAATATTAAACAAAACTTATCTATGGTGATAGAAATTAGGAAGTGGTTACCATTGGAGGGGGAGGGCTGTTAACTAATTGAAAAGGGACACAGGAGACTTTCTGAAACTACTCTAAATTTTGTTTAAGCTGGTACTTACATTAGTATACACAGTTGTCAAAATTCATCAAATCGAATACTTAAGATTTGTGTCTTTTACTGTCTATTATACCAAAAGTACAGCAATGACAAATACAATTACAATGTGCCTCCCTTTGCCTCCAAGGGGTCAAACATACTATCTTTCTGGGGTAGATATACTGACAAGCTGCTTTAGGTTTTTTTTTAAAGCTATGAACTTTCTGAAGTAGTCGGGGCTTACAGAGACAGCAAAATTGGAGTGTATATGACAACAGAGGAGAGCAGTTGAAGAGAAAAAAGACCTAATAGATGAGGAATATAATATGGAAATATCAGCTGGAAGGAAATTCTTTGTGTTACAAGGCAAAAAACTTTTAAGTTATGTAATATTCATTATTTCTGTTGCCACGAACTTCTAATAAAATTGTATACACATGAAAATAAAATGCTATAAATATTTTAAAATAAGGAGGAAAAGAGGCCATGGTCAGTGAGGAACACAGAAATGAGAACAGAAGTTTAGCAATGGGATGGATGCCCTTCTGAAGTCCCAGAAATTTGGAGACGAACTTTACACATCCTGGCCCCATCCGTCACATATTTGGCATATGAGTGAATGTATTAGGAACTTAAAGGGCAGAGTGATTTCAGCAGACCTCAGGTAGTTACCATGCTTTGCAATGTATACATATATTTTTAAAGTTTGGTCATTAAGCGATTTTTTTTGTGTTTCTATATTTCATGTCATTCACTTTAAGATACAGTTTTTGATTTTTGAACTACCCTGGAACTTAAGGCATCTTACCATTGATAGTGTATTACAGTTTACTTATCAGTATTTATTTTTTTGTTGTTGGTGTATAAAATAATATTGTGTGCTCCAAATGATGGTGTTCTATATTTGTTGGAATATGGTATTACTGGTGCAGGTTAATTAACTAGAGCTTCAAAGGGGACGACCAAGGATGAGATGGCTGGATGGCATCACTGACTCAATGGACGCGAGTCTGAGTGAACTCCGAGAGTTGGTGATGGACAGGGAGGCCTGCCGTGTTGCGATTCATGGGGTCGCAAAGAGTCCGACACGACTGAGNATTAACTAGAGCTTCAAAGGGGACGACCAAGGATGAGATGGCTGGATGGCATCACTGACTCAATGGACGCGAGTCTGAGTGAACTCCGAGAGTTGGTGATGGACAGGGAGGCCTGCCGTGTTGCGATTCATGGGGTCGCAAAGAGTCCGACACGACTGAGCGGCTGAACTGAACTGAACCCACTCCCCTCTACAACAAAATCCTTGGCTTGCAGACTGCTGCCTTCTCCCCGTGTCTTCACATGGTCATTCCTCTCTCTGTACACATCCCTGGAGGTTCTCTATGTCTACATGTATTCTTCTTGGATTAGAACCTTCCCTAACAGACTTATTTTAACTTAATTACCTCTTTAAAAACCCTAACTCCAAATACAGTCTTATTCTGAGGTACTAGGGGCTAGAGCTTCAATATATGTATTTTAGGGGGAACACAGTTAAGCTTCCCTGGTGGCTCAGACTGTAAAGAATCTGCCTGTAATGCAGAAGACACAAGTTGGATCCCTGGATCAGAAAGATCCCCTGAAGAAGGGAATGGCTACCCACTCCAGTATTCTTGCCTGGAGAATTTCATGGATGGAGGAGCCTAATGGGCTATAGTCCATGGGGTCACAAAAAGTCAGACACAACTAAGCAACTAACACTTTTACTTTCACACTTTAGCCCATAACAAGCACCGTAGAGATCACAGTAGACAATCTTAAGTTCTTCTCAAGGTTAATTTGCATTTTATTCTTTTTTCTTTTTGGTTAAGTTTAACGTGAATTTATTAAACTAATATATTTTTGAGACAGATAACCATTTTTCTTCTTCTGATGTTTTCATTTAAAAGGACACAGCATTTCCTTTCTCTTCTTTTTATTTAATTATGTTCCTGTGTACAGAGGAGCTAGGGCTATCTGCCTCTACCTGCTTGAAGGATTCACATGAAAGGTTAGCAATAAGGGGTCAAACCCATGACTCCTGCAGCTCCTGCGTTGGCAGGTAGATTCTTTACCACTGGGCAGCCACCTGGGAAGCCCAATTTGCCAAACATTTGAGCCTTTTCCCAAATAGGTGCAGTGTGTTCAAAAGCAAGGTGATTCCAACAGGAAGTCCCCAGGCTTCTTTGTGCTCATCGAAAGGGACTGATTGGTGAGATCTGAAGACCTGGATAATCAGAGTCCATTAAGTCTATAGAACACACTGCCGGGCCACAGGAGCAGGGTGCGGGTTGCACAGAAAGGGTTATCAGAGAGGAAACGTGTCAGAAAAACATTTCTGGACTTCTCAAGAGAATCAAGGAACAGGATCAGACATTTCAAAAACTGGAATTGGAACTCAAATCAATAACTGAAACTTTGTAAGTGATTCCTATATGCCTGCTTTCATGCAATGTGCTGGGCAGTTACAGAAATTCAAGAGCTTCTACCATTCCTGGTAAGGAATCAGTTGCATCCAGAGTTGGGACAATTCTAAGAATTCCACAGTCCAGAGGACTCCATGGCCTTAACATAGCTTTTTGTTCCTTCAAACGATGGCAGTGGACTTTCCCTTGTGGCACAGTGGTGGGGAATCCACCTGCCGATGCTGGGGACATGGGTTTAATCCCTGGTCCAGGAGGATTCCATATGCCTCGGGGCAGCTAAGCCCGTGTGCTGCAACTGAGGCCAACAGCCCTAGAGCCCGTGTTCCACAACAAGAGTAGCCTTCCCTCCCTGCAACTAGAGAAAGCCTGAACACAACAACGAAGACCCTGTGCAACCAAAAATAAATAAATAAGTAAATGTACAAAGAATGCAGGATGCTTGGGGCTGGTGCATGGGGATGATCCGGAGGGATGATGTGGGGTGGGAGGTGGGAGGCGGGTTCATGTCTGGGAGTTCATGTACACTCATGGCAGATTCATGTCAATGTATGCCAAATCCAATACAGTACTGTAAAGTAAAATAAAGTATATATATATAAAAAGAAGTGAATATAAATCTGTCTTAATAAATTTGCCTCAAACAACAACAAAAAAAATAATGACAACAAATACCATTCACACATTGAAACACATTGTATTTTAACCAAAAAGCAAGACTTTGGGTCAGGAGTGTTTCGTGTTCACTGAGAGTGTCTTCAATGGGATGCAAGTCAGAGAGATGTTATAAGAACTAAAAGACAAGGGTGAGATTAGAAGTACACCCATGCAGTCCTGATGTAGCTACTCCTAACTTTTGTGCTTTAGTTACTTCATCATGAGAAATTACAGGCAGCACCTAATTATTTTCTCTACGCCAGATTTCCTTCCTAGTCCATCTTCCACACACCAGCAGATCACTGTTCTTAAAGCACCACACTGATCTGTTACTTCATTACTCAAGGGTCTTGCCTTGTCTCCTGGCATCCCACTAACAAATGAATAAACCCCACATGCTTTCTGGAAGTCAATGCCCTCTGGTATTTGGCACCAATAAACCTTCCCAACTTTATCTCCAACATTTCCTATTGTGAACCCTGCCCTTCATCCCAGAGATTCCCAAATCCAGCCACAACCAGAGTCTCAAGAGGAAGCTATTAAAACCATGAGTGCCCACATCTGCCCCTGTGGAGGCTGGGTCTTTAGGTCTGGTGAGGGTCCAGGGATATCCTCTTTTCCAATTTAATTTAATTCGCTTATTTTGGCCACGCTGAGTCTTCTTGCTGTGAGCGCTTTCCCCTAGTTGCAGCAAGCAGGGGCTACTCCCTGGCTGCAGCTGCAGGCTTCTCACCGTGGTGGCTTCCCGTTGCAGAGCATGGGCTCTAGGCCGCGTGGGCTTCCATAGCTGTGGCTCCCAGACGCTAGAGCACAGGCTCAGTGGTTATGGGGCACGGGCTTCGTTCCTCTATGGCCTGCGGGGTCTTCCCGGACCAGGGATTGAACCCATGTCTTCTGAATTGGCAGGCAGATTCTTTACCATTGAGCCACCAGGGAAGCCCTGGAATCTCCTCCTTGAAAATATCCTCACTGATGTACGTTTGGATCTTACAGACAAACTGAAGCTTTGTTGTTCACTTGAAAAAGTNTCTTAACTTTCACTCAAGTGTGTCTCTGCCTTCCACATGATCCATCTCACTTTCTATTAATATCTGACATTTTAATTTTTTTTTGTAAAAGCCCAACTCCCTGTTACACTGTAAACTTTTTGAAGGCACATTCCATGTGTAATTAACTTGACATTGTCTCTCCAGAACCAATCAAAAGCCTAGCAAAAAGTAACATAAAAGTATTTCTTGAGTCAATAAGATTTTGCCAGTGATTTGGTAACCTTAAATCTCTTTGGGAGGACAGAGACTGATAAATGATTTTTTATTTCCATAAATATTTGGAATCATTTTTATAACAAGCACAAGCTGGAAACAGTATTCTTTCAAATGAAAAACGTGACATCAGATGAGTGAGCCACGGAACTTCAGAATCCCTCTCACACCTTTTGTAAGCTACATAAACATGGTTTTGTTTTCTATTGTTCATTTGGAGAACAGATATCTGTTTTCCTTACTCAGAAGGAAATTTTTTGGTTTTACCTGGTGAAAATAATCGATATGAAGTTTGCAGGATAAACTGTCATTCATCTTAAGGATAGAAGAGAATAAATTAGCAATCACATGGAATTAACATATTTTAGAAAAATCACTTAATCTTTGGGGGTTAATCTTCTATTTCTGAATTTCTAAGATTAACTGCTCCATAGAGCCTACGATCTATTTTAAGACAAAAACAGAGCTGACTGAAGAGAGACCCCTCGGAGAAGGAATCCTCAGATTTCTTGCACCTGTGGTTTTTCATTGCTCCTACGGAGAGCTTAGGTTGGTGGACACAGGGAACTTGAAGTACTCCTTGGGGAGGCTCTGCTGGAACAGTAGAGTTATTAAATAGCTAAAATGTCATGGGCAATAGATCTAGGTTACAAAGACAATACAGAGAGAGGTTTCCAAAATAATGTCCCCACCTGTAACTGAACGCAGCAGTGATGACTATAATCCTAAACAGCAGGCAATATGAAAAAAGTTGCTGGGCTCTGGAATGCATTATAAGTAGTCTTTGAATTCCTATCCAGCCTATTCAAAACTTTCTCTTCATTTTACAAAAATCCTGAAACTTATTATTCTCGTAATGAGCTCATGTCTCATCCTCTATGATTTATTTTAATCAAAGAGAGAAGAAAATAGTTTCAAATTCCACAAAAGCTTTTAAGAGAATGATGGATCATACCAAGTACTGTACCCACTTACAGTCCATGATAATCTCATCTCCCTGCTCCTCATACATACACACAAACACAATTCTTATAAATTCCAAGACAGCAAATTGCTTCTTCTAAGGATTTTGAAATGTTTAGGGGCGATAACCTCCAAAATAATTAAAGTTTAAATGTTTAATTAATGCTTATTCCAGTTATTATGCTAATGACTTTATAACAAATTAGTGCAAAGCATAGCAATTAATAAAACAACCATTTGTGGGACTTCCCTGGTGGTCCATTGGTTAGGACTCTGAACTTTCACTGCAAGATGCACAGGTTCAATTCCTGGTCAAGGAACTAAAATCCCACAAGCCACACAGTGCAGCCAAAAATAAATAAAAATAAAACAGCCATTTGTTTTGTTCATGGATTCTATGGATCAGGAATTCAGGTAGAACAAAGATCGCCTTTCTGCTTCACACTAACAAAGGCCTTAGCAGAAAAGTTCCAATGCCGGGGACTGGAATGTATCACTCATGGATCTTGTAGTTGATGTCAGCTTTTGGCTGGGGGCTTCATCCTCTTCACGGAGGCAAGTTTGGACTTCCTCACAGCATGATGGGAAGATTCTCAGAGCAAGAATCCAGAGAAAGGGCCAGGCAGAAGCCATATCACCTTTTATGACTTAGCCTAAAAAATCATGCAACAATGTCCATTTATTGAAGAAGTCCCCAAATCTTACCCAGTCTCAAGAAGAGGAGAAGTTGATACTGCCTGTTAGTGGAGAGCTGCAAGGATCTGAAACTGCCTGTGGGACTGAGAATCTTGTTATAGTCATCTGTGATGAGGCTTTCTGACTTTGAGCTTCCAGGCAGGGTGATCTGCTCGGCTGTATTGCAGTGAAGTTTCTTGGTTTTTGTCTTTCCATTTGGGATAATCAGTTTCCTTAAAGTATATTCTCTGGATTTCCTGCCTGGACACTGGAGGTAAAAATGACTAGGGAACCCAGCATTTGATGTTTAATACGTATAGAGATTGATTATCTTCTTGTTTTCAGTAGGATATCTTCATTTTCAATTACGCCAACATCTGTGCCAGCCAACACCCAATCCAAAGTTCTGTTTTACTCTCCTTAAAGATTAAATCTCTAGTCTTATGTGGGGTTGGGAGGGTCAATTACCCGGTGGCATAGCTTTCGGAAGATCCAGAGATCTGATTGCTTCGCCGGCAGTTTTTACCCAACCCCACTTACTCTCGCTGCCACCACTGTGCCCAGTTTGGAGAGAGAGTGGACCTCTTCATCTGTGCATTCTGTGGAACCTGGGATGGGTAGCATGTTGATGCCCAGCTTTCTCCTTTCTGGGTTTGGATTCAGAGGCTTGGTTTTAGCAACTCATTTACCATTGGTCTGCAGGCTTTCCAGCTCCCAGTACAACTGTTGTCGTCTCTCTTTATCTCCCAGTCTTGTGACCCCCTTATCCATGGCTATGGTAGGGATTTGACAGGGAGTAAGTTGAAATGTGCATATTTGAGCTGCCATCTTAGCCTGAGAGACTCTCAAGTCTCTTTCAACCACTGTTCAGGTAAGATGACTGGGAACTAATACAAATCCAACCTGCTCTTCTTTCAACATGCCCCAGGTTTTTCAGCAATTCTCCTCCAGTTTAATAGCACCTCAAACTGAACTTCCGGTGTGTTCTAACCAGTACAGATTATAATTGTTACTTCTTTTGTGTTAGACACCCAAGTCACACTTTTCCAAACTGGGTTAGACAGGGAGCAGTGCCCCTCAGGTGATCAACAGATATTCTGAGAAGAATTTCGGAAAGTACCACATATCTGTCTCTCAAGTATTTATAATACTATAAATCAAAAAAGACACAAGCTTTATTTTTTAAACCAGTTTCTCCAGAACATTTGAATATTTAATGCCTTTTTTAAGAGAACACCTTATAAGACTTTAGGGCAATGTTATTACTCAAAGTGGGGGTCTCAATGATTCACCTACATCTGAATCATTTGGGTTTTTTTTCATATATTTGGATACCTTTGGCCCAACCTCAGGTCTTGAATCAGACTGAGCTTTGGAAATTTGCATTTTAAAACAAGCAATTAATTCTTATGCAATCTCATATTGTTGAAGAGTCTATCCCTTGCTATCTGAACTTCCCTCTAATGGAACTCTTCTCTTGGTCCCTCTCCCATGCCTTGCACATTTACTCTTCAAGGAGGAATGACTTTCTTGTGTGATAGACTTGGAGAAGTAAAATAGGTGTGTTTGCCTAAGACCCTGTGTCTCTCTCCTCTCTTTGGGAACTGCCTGACTGCCAAGAGAGTCCATCTGACTCTGTACAGTGGGCTCTGGGTTTCCCTAGTGACTCAAATGATAGAATCTGTCTATAGTGCAGGAGACCCAGGTTTGATCCCTGGGTAAGGAAGATCCCCTGGAGAAGGAAATGGCTACCCATTGCAGTATTCTTGCCTGAAAAATCCCATGGACAGAGGAGCCTGGTGGGCTACAGTCCATGGGGTCACAAAGAATCAGACATGACTGAGTGACTTCACTTCACTTCATTAATGTGAGGGAGGAAGTCTGTGTTATTCAACTGTTTCAGAAAGTGAATAGAAAAAAGTATTTAATGTAGGATTAAAACAATGGAAAATCCTCTNCCCATGGACAGAGGAGCCTGGCGGGCTACAGTCCATGGGGTCACAAAGAATCAGACACGACTGAGTGACTTCACTTCACTTCATTAATGTGAGGGAGGAAGTCTGTGTTATTCAACTGTTTCAGAAAGTGAATAGAAAAAAGTATTTAATGTAGGATTAAAACAATGGAAAATCCTCTTACTCAAAGTGTTAAACATGATGGTTTATTCTTCATGTATCTATGCTCCTTCTCAATTGATTCTAAATTCAGGCATATTATACATTGAAAGGAATGTTGTATATTGAGAAACCTGAAATCTCAAGTTTATATTTAAGGATAACTGACTTAGAGTCAAGCTTTGAAAAAAAACCAGGATATAACATAAGTATATCATATAAAGCAGTAGAAAACACATGGCTATTCATTTTACCTTTTTTTTTTTTTTTTTGCAATTTGCAATCATGGGAAGAACAGACAAAGTAAAGAGGCAGTAACTGAAATTCATTTATTTGGAAGTAATTCCCAAGGATTTGAAAATAGCCAGACCATCCTTCATATTTCTTTCAAGATCCCTTTTCAGACAAGCAGGGAGATAGGAGTTCAGCTGGTAACATCTGGTTTGTTTAGGGATAGAAGGGATGTGCAGTAGAGGAGCTCTTGGAAACATTCTGAAAAGATTTGGTAGGAGAACACCTGGGAAAGCCCACTTTATTGAAGGAAGGCTGCAAGGACCCAGGCAGAGGAGGTCATGTTCAACAAATCGGAGGGAGTTCTTGAAGATATCTCTGTCATGAAAGATGAAGGAGATTTAGTGACTGTATAAAGAGGACTTTGATTTCAAATAAGATTTGACAAGATTCCACATCCGGGATTAATGGTCAAGGAGAAGAGCCATTGGATGTGGGTGATGTAGCATACAAGATTTTTTAAAAAAATAAAAACTGGCTCTAGAAAGGGAGATGGATTGAAAGACAGGGAAGGGATTTGTGACTTGAAAAGAGATTACGTGAATGGAGGAGGGGACAGTAGTAAGAGAAAACGGTCAGCTTTAGGATAGTTTTGAGTGTTTTTGTTTTTGTTTTTTAAATAGTAAGCCTTGAAGGGGAGCCAAACAATTGAACAAATGCATCAAGTCTTGAGATGACTCAGAAACTTGGACCCAGCAAACTTAGCCAGTCATACTGCCCAGGGAGAGGTGCTTGGCTGTGATAAGGTAGATCGGGCAGGGAAATAGAAACCAATAATTCAAAGAAACCAGGATTAATAAACCAAAGAATGGAATAGGTAGCCCACTGATATTTCCGAGGCCAGCGCTCTAGGTGACCGTGGAGTCAGCAAGTTCGTCTTTGATGTTTCTAGCCCTTCTTTTTGCGTCTTCTCCTTTGATACTCCCTTCCTCTCCACCAAAAACTACTCCCAACATCAACCCCATCTTCCTGAGTTGTAGGCATCCCAGTGTTCTTACTCTCCTCTCTTCCTCCTATAAACACCTCATGTCAGTTAAGTGTCAGTTAACTCCCCCGAAGGATAAATACTTAACATTGAAGGCATTACTCTCCCTCTGGGCATTTACATTTTAATGGAAGATAAAAATGTTAAATCTAAGTATTAGAGCTGTTGGGATGAAATTTCAAGGAAGGGTTTGGGGCGGATGTGGCAGGGTTATTATATGTCCCAGAGGTAACTCTGGTGGCTGTCTTCTGCACCTGGAAGTAAAATCAGTGCTGATCTTGCCAAATAGGATTCTGGTCTTCTGAAAAAAATTAGTTAAAAAAAATATTTTAATATCAGTGAAAATAGACCTTTAAAAACTGGGTTTGCCCAGGAAAAAAGTAGTAATGGGACTCTGGCCCAAGATCCCATAGTGTGACATCACAGTACAAGAATATGAGGGACAAAACACAACAGAGAAGAAACCAAGGCCCAGAAATTTTTAGGATCAGACTAGGAGGTGTGCGTCCTAAGCCTTTAACACCCTCCTCACTGTCCTGATTGAAATCCTGCCCTGTTCAAACATTACTTCTTCCCTAGAGATAAGAGCAGAAGTGATCGTATTGTTTTCTATCATTTTTATTGTTTGGTGATTTTATTGTCTTCTTGTCACCAACAGCAGTAGAAGGAGAAGGGAAGGAAGATGCTTTCTATAACTAATTCTCATATGAACTCACAAGAAAGGGAGGAGAGGTAAGTCATAAAACATGGACTGGCCAGTGCTGGGCCAAAAGCAAAATGGACGTTAAATTCTGAACTTGGACACCATCTTTCCTGCTGATTTGGGATTCTGGAAAGGTACAGTTATTAGGAAGTGGCTAGGATTTTCCTTTAGAAATCTACTAGATTTCTTTCTAAAGATACAGGATGTGGGGAAAAGATGATAAAGGAAAGAGACTCTTTCTATAGCATCTCCACTGTTTTCCAGAACTTGGCCAGGAAGCAGCAATCTTCCCTAGCAAGACCCAGCTTAGAATTCATTATGAAAAAGGCATGTGAGCTTTTCAGTTCAGTTCAGTCGCTCAGTCATATCTGACTCTTTGTGACCCCATAACGGCAGCACGCCAGCTCTCCCTGTCCATCACCAACTCCTGGAGTCCACCCAAACCCATGTCCATTGAGTTGGTGATGCCATCCAACCATCTCATCCTCTGTTGTCCCCATCTCCGCCTGCCCTCAATCTTTCCCACCATCAGGGTCTTTTCCAATGAGTCAGCTCTTTACATCAGGTGGCCAAAGGATTGGAGTTTCAGCTTCAAATCAGTCTTTCCAATAAACACCCAGGACTGATCTCCTTTAGGATGGACTGGTTGGATCTCCTTGCAGTCCAAGGGACTCTCAAGAGTCTTCTTTAACACCACAGTTCAGAAGCATCAATTCTTCGGTGCTCAGCTTTCTTTATAGTCCAACTCTCACATCCATACATGACCACTGGAAAAACCATAGCCTTGACTAGACGGATCTTTGTTGACAAAGTAATGTCTCTGCTTTTGAATATGCTATCTAGGTTGGTCATAACTGTCCTTCCAAGGAGCAAGTGTCTTTTAATTTCATGGCTGCATTCACCATCTGCAGTGATTTTGGAGCCCAGAAAAATAAAGTCAGCCACTGTTTCCACTGTTTCCCCATCTATTTGCCATGAAGTGATGGGACTGGATGCCATGATCTTAGTTTTCTGAATGTTGAGCTTTAAGCCAACTTGTGAGCTTTTAAAAGGCTGTAAAACACCCCATGAATCTTACCACAGAAGTCTTTGGTGTCCTCCTTTGGCATCAACTTGATCGTATACATTAAGTTGTCTCTGGGGAACCCAGGACTGATCTCCTTTAGGATGGACTGGTTGGATCTCCTTGCAGTCCAAGGGACTCTCAAGAGTCTTCTTTAACACCACAGTTCAGAAGCATCAATTCTTCGGTGCTCAGCTTTCTTTATAGTCCAACTCTCACATCCATACATGACCACTGGAAAAACCATAGCCTTGACTAGACGGATCTTTGTTGACAAAGTAATGTCTCTGCTTTTGAATATGCTGTCTAGGTTGGTCATAACTGTCCTTCCAAGGAGCAAGTGTCTTTTAATTTCATGGCTGCATTCACCATCTGCAGTGATTTTGGAGCCCAGAAAAATAAAGTCAGCCACTGTTTCCACTGTTTCCCCATCTATTTGCCATGAAGTGATGGGACTGGATGCCATGATCTTAGTTTTCTGAATGTTGAGCTTTAAGCCAACTTGTGAGCTTTTAAAAGGCTGTAAAACACCCCATGAATCTTACCACAGAAGTCTTTGGTGTCCTCCTTTGGCATCAACTTGATCGTATACATTAAGTTGTCTCTGGGGTTTTGTTTGTTTGTTTGTTTGCTTTGTTTTACAATATTAAGTCTTCCAATCCATGAACAGAGATGTCTAATTTTTTTTTTCTTTTTGGTCACACCAAGCAGCTTGGGGATCTTAGTTCCCTAACTAGATCTTGAACCCAGGCACCAGCAGTAAAAGCGCCAGGTCCTAACCTCTGGGCTTCCAGGAAATTCCCTACATTGTTTCAATAAGATTAATTATCTAGTGCCTCATCTCAGAGATTAGAAGCAGAGCATTAAAAGAGTGGGCATAAGTTAAGAAAACTTCAGAGAAAAAGAATGAAAACCATATTGAAAAGACGTGTGTGTGTTAAGTTGCTTCAGTCGTGTCTGGCTCTGTGACCCCCTGGACCGTAGTCCACCAGGCTCCTCTGTCCATGGGATTTGCCAGGCAAAATACTGAAGTGGGTTGCCATGCCCTCCTCCAGGGGATCTTTCCAACCCAGGGCTTTAACAAGCGCAGCAGTCTGAGGCTATGGGGTCTGGGACAGAGTCTTAAGCTACTGACTGTGTGCCAGGTGCTCACTGTCTCCCAGCGAATTTCCAACCTCATTTTCTACTATTTGACCCCCAGCTCATTCCACTCTTGCCACACTAACCTGGCTGCAGTGTGACCACGCCAAGTCTGTTCTTGCCTCAGAGCTTCTGCATCACTCTAGCCTCTGCCTATAATTCTCCAAGGCAGCTCATCACATGGCCATCTCCTTGCTGGTCAAATCCCTTCACCATTTCTTAAATAGTCACCCTTAATCTTCATTCCATTATGCTGTTCTGTTCAATTTTCATTATAAACAATAATTACTATTCAAAGATATATGACTTGTATACCTTACTACTTGTTTATTTTATCCCCTCTCTCTTTTAAATGAAAGCTTCATGAGAAAAGGAATATTGCTTTTCCTGGTTACCATTCTACCTCCAGTCCTCAAAAGGCACAAAGCAGCCAGTCTATATATACTACTCTATAACACAGAAAACTCCGTTCAATATTCTGGTATATTCTCAATATTCTCAATATTGAAAATGGATAGATATACGGATATGTATAGATATATGGATATGAATCACTTTGTTCTACAATTGAAACTAACATAACACTGTTAATCAACTATACTTCAGTATAAAATAGAAAAATATTTTAATTAAAAAGAAAAAAGAACAAGAGAGGGGCCCCCAGTGATATCACTGAATTGTCACTAGGAAGTTGCAGCATCGTCAGTTTCCTTTCTATGAAAAAATGACAGAAGTGATTATGTGCACTGAGTGTCTCTCCCACCCCCATGGATGTTTGCTTGTATTTGCTGGAAATTCTCAGTCATCTGGAAAGATCTGATATTGTGAAAGAGCCCTTTTTCCAATAAGGATACTGAGAAGGTTGTAAAAAGCAAGGTCATTGCTTGTTTGCCCCCACTGAATGAAAGGAGGCCACAAGTCTTTTTGCAGTTCCACTAAAGAGCCAATAAAATAGAAACAAAACATACATGTGCCAAGAGTTAAACAACAAGGCGGAAGTGGCTTAGGTTTGTGGTCTGTTACCACATGACAACATTGAGTTGGAGCCAAGGTATATTCTGTTCCCTCCGTTTCTGGATTCTGGAAGGCGCCACATGTCAGAGAGGAGGAACTCTGCCTGGTGCATGGGTATGATAGTACAACAGGGAAGACAGGTTTTAGAAAATTTAAAGTTTCTCTTATGTAAAGGTAGGGTAATTACGGCCCAGGGCTAAATCCAGCCTGCAGTCTTTTTTGAGTTTGTGTTGGGGGAGCAGTTTTTATGTTCCCAAACAGATTTTTTAAAATTAAAGCAAAAAACTATTCTACTATGTACTTAGAAACTTGCCAGTGCCTAGGAAATAAAATTAGGATGGCAAAGGGGGAAAGACCTTAGTTTGGAAGTCAGGGGACTTGAAATATTGAAGACTTGAGTTTTATACTAACAAGCATGTCTGTTGCCTGTTTTTGTAAATAAAGGTTTATGAGAACACAGTCACACTCACTTATTTACATATTGCCTATGATTGTTTTCTCACGACAATGGCAGGGTTGAGTAGTTATGAAAGAAACCGCATAGCCCACAAACCCTAAAATATTTACTATCTGACTCTTCATAGAAAAATCGGCCAGCCCCTGCCTTATAACAGGAGTAGGAAAAGAAATAGTTGTTATACCACATGAAACCACTGATATTTGACTGTTTTGGTTTTAAAAATAGCAATTTTGTGATTCAATTTCATAGTTTACTCTTTGAAATCTTCAATTTCCATCTCAAAACCATTTCATCATAAAGGCTTTTGCAGATCTTGTGAATAGATGTGAATATTCTCTTCTCTCAAACTCAGTCTGTGGAACTTGGCTCCTACATCTAGCTGATTCTATGTTTGTATAATAGTCATTATGCCTATGGGACTTCCCAGGTGGCTCAGTGGTAAAGAATACACCCTGCCGATGCAGGAGACACAGGAGACATGAGTTTGATCCTTTGTCAGGGAGATCCCCTGGAGGAGGAAATGGCAACCCACTCCAGTATTGTTGCCTGGGAAATCTCATGGACAGAGGAACCTGGCAGCTACTGTCCATGGGGTCGAAAAGTGACAGACACAACTTGGTGACTGAGCATGCCTGCACACATTATAGGTATAGCTTCTCCTCTACTATTGGAAAGTACTGGTATCAGCTAAATTGTGCCCCCCTAAAGGCCATATGTTGAACCCTAACCACCAGTCATGTGACTGTATTTGGAGATAGGGCGTTTAAGGAGATAAGCTAAAATGAAGTCCCCTGGGTGGGCTCTGATCCAATATGAAGTGACAGTCACTCAGTCTTGTCTCAGTCTGTCATCCCATGGACCCACCAGCCTCCTCTGTCCATGAGATTCTCTAGGCAAGAATACTGGAGTGGGTTGCCATGCCCTTCTCCGGTAGACTGGTATCTTTATAATAGGAGGTGATCAGGACACACAGAGGGATGCCAGAGACATGCCTGCACAAAGGAAAAACCAGAGTACACAGTGAGAAGTGATCTGCAAGCCAAGGAGAGAGGCTTAGAAAAAAACCAACAGTCAACCCCTTGGCTTTGAACTCATAGCCTCCAAAACTGTAAGAAAATAAATTTTTCTTGTTTAAGCCACATAGTCTGTGGTATTTTGCTATAGCAACCCTGGTAAACTATACAATTACTCAAGAACAGAAGATATTTCTTCTTTTTCTTTGTATTCCCAACAGCCTCTGGAGACACAGGTCTAGTATTCCTTGATTAAACTTTACAGAAGTGAGTGAAACAAGGCATGCTGTTCTGGGGTCCAGAGTGTTTGATTCTCCAAAATTCCTAATGTGTAAATCAGAATTTTCTACACAAAAATGTTCTAGAAGCCTCTAGAATGGCTCATTCAACAAACAGTTGTGAATGGCTCAGCACAAATATCAAGTTACACAGCTCTGATGATTTTTTGTTTTCAATGAAAATTGAAGAAGTGCATTATGCCTTTCTTGGTCTACTCAGGGAGAGAGAATGGTGGATTAGATAGAATTCTGTCAACTAGACTACAGGCCCTTGGCAACCAATGTCGAATAACAATCTTCAGGGAAGATCGATAGTGAGCAGTAGACAGAAATATTGGATGTGCAGTCCTAATTTACCTTCCAGATGTCAGAACCTGCAGAACTGGGCAATGCAACAAAGATCAAACCATTCGAGGAGCCCAGCTCTCCTGGTTTATTCAAAATCTTTTGAGGAAGCAGTGTGACTGCTTCACGGGACTATAGCCAAACCCAAACTGAAAGAACTTGTTTTGCAAATACCTCCCAAATGCAGGAGCTTTCCTGATCATTCATTTCTAAATGAACGAATAAAGGGTTTCATTATGAACAATGTCCAGATGCCCCAGAAGTCTGCTCTGTTTGCCAATTCCATTGCATTCTATTCCTTTCAGATGTCAATGACAGCCCATAGTGAGAAGCATTGTTTTATCTACTAAGGGCTTTATCAACTTAAAACTTGATGAGGAGCTTTCCTAGAGAGACCACTGGGCATTCTGATGGGTTGGAAAATCAGAAGCCATTGAGCATTGTCAGCTCTGATCTTTTCCAGACCTATACATTTCACCCAGGGCATTTTCATACTATTATGAGAAAACCTGAACTGCATTATCCCAAACCAAGTCGGAGTCTTAGTGGCATAAGAAAAGCTCTTCCCTGAATAAAGTAAAGGCTTATAAACCATGTGATTGCTGTGGTCTAAATTCTCAATAGAGGGCTGATTAGTTTTTCAATGATAAATTTCTTAAGCATCTCTGGAAAATAATGCCTGCTCACCAATTTGCCTTTGACCATTGGATCAAGAAAAAGAAAAGTGTTCCTAAAGCAATACCACAAGCCCCCTTTCTCTCTGTGTGGTAGGACTGTTCCTAAGAAGCTGACATTTCTTTTGTTAGTTTCTGTTGTTTAACAGAAACATGACTTGGTAACTCCAAGAAAAATCATTTCATTAAATCCACATCATTTTCTCCATATATGTGTCGTGAAGGTAGATGTTCAAAGTTACACACTTTGTGCAAACTAGACAGAGACTAACAGAATATGATTTGTTTAATTAATTATTAATCTTGATTTTAGGGCATCTTTATTCAGACTTATCACCATTATGGGGGCTTCCCAGGTGGCTCAGCTATAAAGAATCTGCCTGCAATGCAGGAAATGCAGGAGACACAGTTTTGATCTCCAGATGGGGAAGATCCCCTGAAGTAGGAAATAGCACCCACTCCAGTATTCTTGTCTGAGAAAATCCCATGGACCGAGGAGCCTGTGGGGTCACAAAGAGACACGACTGGGCGACTGAGCACATCCACATCACCACTATACAAATAAACAACTGTCCTGATAATTTCCAATCTTCCTCATGGTGTATAGATCTTCAGAAATGAAAACTCAAAGGTACCATCCTTCCTGTGGTCTGAATCTTGAGTGCACCAAACCCATATTCTTTAAAAACAATGTTCACCACATCGCACACCCTGACACCCCCAACACCCTACTGCTGCCCCACCCAAAACTTCCCACAGCCCTTTACCCCCATCACTCTGAAACTAAGCTCCTATGTTTAGTTGTCGTGGCTGCCTGGATTTCAGCTCCAGTCAAATTCCCCAGTCCTCTCCAGAATACACACGCCATTCAAGTCAAGCAAGACCCCTCCATGTCTCCAAAATAACCATGCTTACTCTTGAGCCTTTTCCTTTAATTTCTTCCTGACCTACAATCTGATGGATTTCCTCCAAACTTCAGATCAAAATATAATTCTGTGAAGTCTGCATTATGCAAACAAACACCCCACATTCATGCCTACAGCATTAATCTGTCTACCACATGACTTAGCAATTAATTGTATTGCAAAATACTCTTGCTTTGAGTATTTTGGTCAAATTTCACTAGAATGCAAACACCACTTATTACTTAGTATTTTTGTATTGCTTTGTTCGGTGCTGTAATCTTAGCACCTAAGATAGTGCCCGGCACATAAGAGGACTGGGTAAATATTGGGTTGGCCAAAATGTTCACTCATGTCTTTCTACAATATCTTATGGATGAACCAATATTTGTTGAATGAATATATGATTGAACAGTTTCCCCAGTAGAACTTGGAATCTCTCAAGGGCAGGGACTATATTATTATCCTTTTATCTTTAGTCACACAAACATCCTATTTATCAAGTACTCATACTTCAATGCTCAGTGACCAATAAGTCACCCCAAAGTCCAAACACAGACCGCAGTTCTGTGTTGAATCTGGAGTCAAACACAGTGAAATGACTATGCTACAGTAAGCACTACCTACATTCTTCCTGGGAGAAAAATGAAAGGAACAAGCAGAAAGGAAAAGATCTATTATTAAGTTTGGAAAGAAAATAACATCCTTAAAACTAGAAATGAGATCACCTATCATGATGATGTGATCACTAATCTAGAGTCAGACATCTTGGAATGTGAAGTCAAGTGGGCCTTAGAAAGCATCACTATGAACAAAGCTAGTGGAGATGATGGAATTCCAGTTGTGCTGTTTCAAATCCTGAAAGATGATGCTGCGAAAGTGCTGCACTCAATATGCCAGCAAATTTGGAAAACTCAGCAGTGACCACAGGACTGGAAAAGGTCATTTTTAATTCCAATCCCAAAGAAAGGCAATGCCAAAGAATGCTCAAACTACCTACCGCACAATTGCACTCATCTCACACGCTAGTAAAGTAATGCTCAAAATTCTCCAAGCCAGGCTTCAGCAATATGTGAACCGTGAACTCCCTGATGTTCAAGCTGGTTTTAGAAAAAGGAGAGGAACCAGAGATCAAATTGCCAACATCCGCTGGATCATGGAAAAAGCAAGAGAGTTCCAGAAAAACATCTATTTCTGCTTTATTGACTATGCCAAAGCCTTTGAC
>SJYX01015307.1:39904-117702 GCA_006410675.1 Oreotragus oreotragus | reverse complement strand
TTTGACTGTGTGGATCACAATAAACTGTGGAAAATTCTGAAAAAGATGGGAATACCAGACCACCTGACCTGCTTCTTGAGAAACCTGTATGCAGGTCAGGAAGCAACAGTTAGAACTGGGCATGGAATAACAGCCTGGTTCCAAATAGGAAAAGGGGTACGTCAAGGCTGTATATTGTCATCCTGCTTATTTAACTTCTATGCAGAGTACATCATGAGAAACGCTGGGTTGGAGGAAGCACAAGCTGGAATCAAGATTGCTGGGAGAAATATCAACAACCTCAGATGTGCAGATAATACCACCCTATGGCAGAAAGTGAAGAACTAAAGAGCCTCTTGATGAACGTGAAAGAGGAGAGTGAAAAAGTTGGCTTAAAGCTCAACATTCAGAAAAGTAAGATCATGGCATCTGGCCCCATCACTTCATGGCAAATAGATGGGGAAACAGAGTCTGACTTTATTTTGGGGGGCTCCAAAATCACTGCAGATGGTGACTGTAGCCATGAAATTAAAAGACGCTTACTTCTTGGAAAGAAAGTTATGACCAACATAAACAGCATATTAAAAAGCAGAGACATTACTTTGTCAACAAAAGTCCATCTAGTCAAGGCCACGGTTTTTCCAGTAGTCATGTATGGATGTGAGAGTTGAACTATAAAGAAAGCTGAGCACTGAAGAATTGATGCTTTTGAACTGTGGTGTTGGAGAAGAATCTTGAGAGTTCCTTGGACTGCAAGGAGATCCAACCAGTCCATCCTAAAGAAGATCAGTCCTGAAGATTCATTGGAAGGACTGATATTGAAGCTGAAACTCCAATAACGTGGCCACCTGATGTGAAGACCTGACTCATTTGAAAAGACCCTGATGCTGGGAAAGATTGAAGGCAGGAGGAGATGGGGATGACAGAGGATGAGATGGTTGGATGGCATCACCTACTCAATGAACATGGGTTTGGGTAGCCTCCAGCAGCTGGTAATGGACAGGGAGGGCTGGCATGCTGTGGTTCATGGGGTCACGAAGGGTCGGACACGACTGAGTGACTGAACTGAACTGAACTGAAGTACCTCCCAGCAGCAGGATCATGCAATGTCTGTCTCCACTGGGACTTCCAATCCTATAAAGGGGGGACACATCTAATGAGCTAAAACACACGGAGACATAACCCTGTAGAGCCCCACACACCAGCCTCTCTCTCCCAAAGAAGAGCCTTAAGAAGGCAACCTTTAATCAAAAATAATGAAGGCCAATGGTGGGATTTCCAGAATGAAGGCAAAAATACTCTATTAGCAAGAGGATCCTTCTCAAAGAATTCCCTAGATACCACTCCCCTCTCCACCTGCATTCATGGCACTAACCTCCCTCCCACCCATCACATACCCAATATCCTGCTCACACAGACCAGGAGAGGCAGAGATCTGGGCCGTTTTGAAGACATGAATTTCTCCAAAGAAGCAGAGATTGCAGTAGCTGCAGAATATTCTGGGTTGTGAGTGTGTGTGTGCACACATGGACGCACACACACCTGCATGTGTTTCCTCCCCTTTTTTAACAGCTCTAATTCCAGCACTGAACTTGAGACTGATCATTATTTCCTCCTCTCATCATCTCACGATATATTCATACCAGCACAGACAAGACTCCCAATGTCAACACTGTTTGCTTTCCTTTCAGAGTAAGACACATTCTATCCTCCACTATCACACATTTAGAGCAGATGTTCCTAAAAAAGGATAAACCAGGTGCTTAACATATTTTATTCCAAGGGGTAATTTTAGAAATTATTGCAATCAATGAGCTAATAATAATGGTGGTAATGATGAGGCCAAGTTATTATTACCTATTACCTTTAATCATCGACAGCAACTCAATTGGACGTAATTAGAGGCATCATCATAAGTAACGTGGAGCAGATGGAAGATGCTGGGCCTTGTGTTTCCAGGACTGAGTGGGAGGGTTAATGATGGAGCAGTGGGTATTAAAAATGGGCCACTTATGTCCAGAATTCACTCTACCCTTGAATCTTCCATGTCTGATACCCACAAAAACAGAGTTGAAATTATCAGAAGATATAAGGAGCCAACCCCACCGCTTTCAAAGTCTACTCACTAATTGTGAGTGGCAAGACCCCCCTTCTCCCCCATCTCCATCTTTATGAGTTAAACAGTGGCCTTCTTTATTTTTTCTTCTTTTAATTTCATTGGCAGAAGAAAAACAGAGCAATAGTCTATTGTGTCCTTCTCTCAACCTCCCTCATTCCAGAAAAGCATGCCTCTAGGGTGATTATTACCTTTTGAAAACATGCAAATGCTTCAGTGAGTCACTTAGCTTTAATTTAAAATTTGGCATGAAATACAGTATGAAACGACGTCACTGGCTAGTCAATAACACCACAAAACAACCATTTCCTATACGCTGTTTTATAGGGGCACAGTTCACAAACATGTAAGACGCAGATGTACAAGGGGTATGAGCTGATGTAAAAAAAAGAAAAAAAAGCCTGGAACCTGGGGTTTTAGAATTGGGGTTCAGTTTGTGCAACAGCTGATTAATGGGCCATTATATGGGGCAAGTTACTTGTCTTCTGTGAGCCTCTGTTCTATCAACTATGAACAGTTAGCTTGTGTTAGCATTCCCCTTTCTGTAAGCCAGTGAGACCTTATGCTTTTCTCTATAAAAGCACTTGTCTCCCTACGCTGCAAATGTGGATTTACCTTCCTGGGTTGGCCCACCGACTTTGAGAAGGTACTGTACTGAGTTACTCCTTTCTCTATCCCTGGTATCTGGCACGTACTAAGTGCTCATAAAAGTGAGTTTTCATATCCCTAAAGAACTTGCAGTCTAGACAGACAGGCGCCTAAGACCAACAGTGACAAAACAGAGAGTAACCCAAGAGCCACAGATGTAACAGAGCAGAGCAGATCAATATGGCTCACCAGGGTTTCCCAGGTGGTGGTAATGGTAAAGAGCCTGTCTGCCAGTGCAGGAGATGTAAGAGGTGTGGGTTTCCCTAGGTTGGGAAAACCCCTTGGAGGGGAGTGTGGCAACCCACTCCAGTATTCATGCCTGGAGAATCCCAAGGACAGAAGATCCTGGTGGTCTACAAAGAATCAGACACAACTGAAGCGACCTAGCATGCACAGATGTGNGTGCAGGAGATGTAAGAGGTGTGGGTTTCCCTAGGTTGGGAAAACCCCTTGGAGGGGAGTGTGGCAACCCACTCCAGTATTCATGCCTGGAGAATCCCAAGGACAGAAGATCCTGGTGGTCTACAAAGAATCAGACACAACTGAAGCGACCTAGCATGCACAGATGTGTGTGACTCGCTAACCCACTGGGAGGCAGTGGAACTGAACTAGGCTTTAGAGTAAAATGAAAGTTGTTCGTTTGTGTCCGACTCTTTGTGATCCCATGGACCATACAGTCCATGGAATTCTCCAGGCCAGAATAATGGAGTGGGTAAGGTTGTGCTAAAATTTTTACAAAGACAGTCCCCAGACTACCCCCAAGCAATTAGCTTCACCTCTTCATCCTGTGGTTTCATATAGGTTAAGTGGCTGTAACATCCGTTGTCAACAACCATGTAGAGATGAAACATTTCTTTTTTCTTCTTTTTTAATAGATATACTCATTGCTGCTCAGAGAAACAAATACCATATAAATATTATAACTATAATCATACTTAGAAGTAAAATAATAATGATGCAAGCATCTATATAATGTTTCATATCTGTGGTCTTTGAGGGGAGTTTTTACTCAAATATCTCTAAATGAATAAATACATCTGGTTCATAAAGATGTCCAAAGGCACTTTTTTCTACTCATATCCACACATACCTCACTACAGAACTAAAAACAAATTCACTTAGAACTTTTATGGAATCACAGTCCTTAAAAAAATCAGAGTTCTCATTAAAGCCAATAGGAATTTGTTATAAAAATTAATAACAGGATATAAGCTTATAGGATCTTATCAATAATATCTTTACAATCTGTTGGTCTCTTTGAGATGTGCCAAACATAACCAAAATTTATTGATGGAATCAATGTTTGAGGGCATAAAACTTTATATGTGTTTTCCTTTGCTCAATTAGTAAATCTCGTGTAAGTTACGAAATTGTCCTGAGATTTCACTTAGCCATGGCCAAATATCATGCTCAAAGTAGATACTTTCATTTGGATTATCTGCCTAAATGTTCTAATTCTCCACTTTACTTCATGGAATTACGGAAACTCAGCCAAAGTTAAAATCTTTAACTAAAAAAAATTTACGCTGTAACTACAACGGACAATGTTCTATGAGTGAGATATGAAAGGGAATCAAAGCATGAATAACAGAAACTCAGATATGTTAGTTGATAAAGGGAGTGGAAAAAAGAGAAGTCTAGCAAATAAATCCAAAGCCCTACTGAATAAGGGAAATGAGAGAAGTAAACTCAGGGTCTTGTGAAATCTCCGATTGAACTGGGGGTATGACAAAGGAGCATGGATTCTTTGGCCATTGGCTCTGGACCAGAAGAGTTAAAAGGATTGTCAGTGCAGAGAGAAAAACTTGAGCAATGACAGGGAATCAAGAAAACACAGGGAAAGCAATTAGCATTCCTCTACTTTTTCTCCCAGCAGAGGAATATTGGAAAATAAAATCAGAAAGATAGATTGGACCCAAATTCTTGAGGGTGTTGAATATCAGAATAAATATTTTCAGCTTAATTTGGTTAAGTCATGAGAGACCACTCTAGAATTTTTTTTAAAGCAAGTTAATGGCCTACATTAATTTATTATTGATCGTTATTCATCCTCTTACATCCAATTGCTCCCCAATCCCTACCAACTCTACTTTGTACTCTCACTGCAGCACTATCTTCTCAGGGTCCCATGTTAGAGCCCCTCCATTCCAGGACAGCCTCTATCATGCTCCCCATCTCCTCCCCTACCCTGAAATCCTGCAACTTAAGCAGAAGTATGATTGCATCATCCCCCAGCTTAAAGTCCATCGGTAGGCTCTTCTTTCCTGGATGATGATGTCCAAACCCTCAGCATGGTACACAAGGCCTGTCATCTTCTAAACTTCACCCGTCTATCCAGTTATGCCCTCAAACACACATGTCCTGTATCCCTCCCCTGGCCCATGGTTTGGCCTGGAATTTGTCACTGTTCCATTATACACCATGGTTGCTCACACCTCCAGACCTCAGTGTATGTAACCTCCCTGTCTGCTTGGGAACATACTACTGGTCCTTGGAAATTCAGCTCAAATGTTACTTCCTTCAGGAAGACTTCCCTGATCATCTCCAGCCTCACATCCCTTATTCAGTTAATACCTTCTTTTCTTCTCTTCCATAGGATCATGTAAGAGCTCTGAGACTCCACTTCTCACATGTCACTGTATTTGTTTACACAACCGTCTTCCCGCTGCACTGGGTACCACCATTTCTCGTTGCTCTCTGCAGTCCTAAGGCAGATGGTCAATACATAATGGTTGGACAAGCTAATGCATATATTTTTTAATCACACCAACTTCCTGAAAAGCTCTAAAGCAGAGGAGAGTAGAGAGCTTTAGCAGCATGACTAGGACAGTGATGTATTAGGTAAATTGGATGAGAGACTACAGGTTTGGAAGGAGGCGGAGAAGATGATAGATTCTGCTTTGAACATGGAAAATATGCCTTTGGCGTCCACCGCAATCAGGACCTGCTTTTGAGGTGGCGAGTGATTCTGATTAGACAGGAACAGAGAATTAAGTCGTTCTGTTCCCTTCCCAAGCCTAACACCACCTTCTCTTTTTGATAACTTCCTCCAAGATGATCCGAATTTCTTTAGTCCTGTCTCTCTTATCCAAATATTTCCTTGAACAAGAACTCAAACGGGCACGTTTTCAGATCCTGTGTCTCTGAATGTGTGTGAGCTCAGAGAGAAGGAAGCAGAAAATGATTTGCAACCTGGCTCTGGGAGGAGAGCAACTGTCAAGGGGGCCGGGATTGTTTTTGTTATTACTGCCTCGCTTTCAGCCCGTGTCTATTTATTGTTATTGTCTTGTCCCCTTACTGATGCTCAATCCATTTCCTCATCACAAGTGTGAAAGGAAGCCTGGCAAAAGTCCCCCTAGCGAAAGTTCCTAATCGATAATGGATACGTCCTGAGATAGCACGACATCTGTTAGGTATTTGGAGACGCTGTCCGTCCTGCCTTGAAGGATACTTAAGCAGTCAGGCTTCTTTCTCCCTGGAAGGCTATAAAACACGGAAGTGGCAGGAAAGTGCTAGCGAGGCCTGCTTAAAAGAGCAAGTGCTGGGATGCGCAGCTTGCAAAGGGAAGCATGGCGTTTAAATTTAGCACGTGTGCTTGAATTCATATTTACACAGAACTTGAATCAAGAAAACAGAGAAGTATTAAAAACATGTATTATGCCAAGATTAGTTGTGTAGTGGATCCTTTCATCTGCATAACCAATTTTTACACACCTCTGTTAAGAATTTCAGATTCTTTTATTGCAAAGGCTCTTTAAAAAATTCATATCAAACGAATTTTAACAGAAGCTTCAGGGAAATCCTTATTGCTTCCAGAAACAGCTGGTCTGGTGGGGGTTCCAGTGAAATCTCAGAATCTTTTTCGCCTCCCACAATATTAGAGCTTACCGATGAGGAACTCAACACCAGAGAGAAAAGAAGGGAAGCTGGAGAGAAGCAGAAGAGAAGGTGAGGGCAAGAGAAGCTGCTGGATAAATGAGATGTAGCCCAGGGAAAAGAGAGAAAGAAGTGAAAGGAAAGCCTAGGAGAGGAAAAGAGGATGAATGAGAAGGAGCAATTAGATTTTTAAAGTAGTTATAAAAGAAAAAAAAAATACAAAGTATAAAACCTTCTTTAACTTCAACAAGGTAAAAGATATTCTGAAGGAAAGCTACCACAGTTGCAACCAAGACAAGTCATTAAAAAAAAAAAAATCCCATTTGGAAATTCAGAGGTTATCAAAGTAGAAATTAGCGAAACTAGATTCCTGGAACAACATTTAAAAAATCAAAACCAAGCTTAGAACTATGCAGGATGTCTGAGAAAAGACAGATGCAAGAAGAGCAGAAAGAAAAATTAGGAGAAAGACAGAACAAGAGAAGGGGAGGAGAGTGAGAGAAAGCCAGGAACAAAAGTTGGAATATTTGCTTTATGAAGTATTAATAACTTGCAAAGGGTTATTTGTCATTGCTGAATTTAGAAATTTATTATCCTATATTAACAAGAGACTGAAACGTCTAGAGTCATTGGCTCAGAGTGTTTTCAAACTATGCTTTCCACCAGAGGACAGTGACCCAGGTTGACAGGCAGTCTTGTTCGGAAAAGGGAGAGGACAGAACCCCGCGCCTGCCGGTTGCCAGACTCACTTCCCCACTCATGGCCAGAGAACTCCTCTGGAGGCCAAGGGAGTCTTTGAAGGCCGAAGGAGTTTGGGATGGGGAAACGGGAGGGACTGCGGAAAAGAGAATGAGAATTTATTATCAGGACCTTTGGGGGGTTTCAGATAAAAACCCTAAATTAACTCTTAATACTTATGAAATTCTGTGCTGTCACCCACTTTCTTAACTTTATTGCTCTGGTGTTTGCTGAGCTCTTTCCATATCATGAGGGACTAAACTTTGACCTTTGCAATTTCATGAAAATAATATGGGGTGGGGGTGGGAGGGGTGGGAATATGTGCTTCAAACTTCAGGATTAGTTGAGGAGGCAGGAAAGGGCACCATCACCTCCTCTCCATACAGAGAGGAGAAAGAGAAGAGAGAAACATTTTGGAATTTTGTGAACCATCCAGATTGCTCACTGTGAGGGTTATCTGCCTTCAGAGATGCCCCCTCCCAAATGTCTGCTCCCCAGTGTTGGAAGCACAGTGAGCTCCTCAGCTCTGCCCACTCCATCCCCCCAGCTGGCACTGTTGGCCATGCCTCCAGAGGAGGGAGCTCCTCAGTTGACCTCCTCTTCCAGATCTTAGTTTAGCTCTCACTTTCCCAGGAAGACTTCCCAGCCACCCAGATGATGACAGGCGTCTTCCCAATGCTGTCCCCAGAGCACCCCTTGCTTCCCCTTCTCACAGCACACACCCAGCCTTTCACCACTGCCTGCTCACCTGTCCCTCCTTCACTGGAATATCAACTTCTTGAAGATGGGCACAGTTTGAGACAGTCTCTGCTGTTTCTCCAGGATCCGGTACCGTGTCTGGCACTCAAAATACTTTTTGAATGCATAAATGAATGGGCTTGAAAATCAGATGTTGACTCCAAGAGACACGGTCTCTCCACTTGAACATGGCGCTCAAGGTGCTGTCTGCCAGTGTGGTCCCAACAAGAGTAGGGTTTAAAAGGCAGATTCCTGGACTCCAAACTCAAACACTCTCCCAGGCATCTCTTTGAGCACTAATGTGTGAGTTGCACTGGGTTCCAGGAGTAAAATGAAATACCTAAGAAGACTTCCTTGATGGTCTGGTGACTAAAACTCTGTGCTCCCAAAGCAAGGGACTCAGATTTGATCCTGGGTCAGGGAACCGATCCCATATGTCACAACCAGGACCCAGTGCAGCCTAGTTGTTTACTGGTGTCTGACTCTTTGTGACCCCACGGACTGTAACCTATCAGGCTCCTCCGACATGGGATTTTCCAGGCAAGAATACTGGAGTGGGTGGCCATTTCCCTCTCCAGGGGATCTTCCCAACCCAAGGATCTAACCTGGGTCTCCTGCTTTACAGGCAGACGCTTCACCATCTGAGCCACCAGGGAAGCCTCAAATCAATGACACTTAGGAGCTTTTCATTCCCTATGGAGCACACAAATGGTAGCATTTGTCACGGGGATACAGAGGTAAAAACAACAGAAAAGGAAGTTCCAGCTTTCAAGGAGCTTACCTTCCAGCATGTTGACAAATATTAAACCATTAATCATGCAAGAGCAAGGAGAGTGTGCAGTGGGCGGACTTACTGAACAAAGGCAGTTTGATCTGAAGTTTGGAAAAATTATAGAGATCAGTAAGGCAAAGAGCAAAAGTGAGAGGAAATTTGGGAAGAAAAGAGAGAAGGAAGTGTATTCCAGAGCCCTGGGGCAGGAAGGAGTGTGACATGTTTGTGGAACTGGAAGAATGTCAGTGAGACTGAATTCCAAAGAGGGAGAGGAGAATGGCATGGGGTGAGGCCAGTGAGAAGGGCTGACAATTCTATGCTCAGGCCTCCCATTCCCACCTTAAAACACCCACAGAATGTTTTTCCTTATGTCTAGTTAAGAAATATATAGATACTTGAATATATGGATACATAAATCTCCATCTTTATTTTCAGCAGGAGCATAGTAAACATAATACACATGTGTGTGCATGCATGCTAAGTCGCTTTGGTCATGTCTGACTCTTTGCGGCCCAGTGAACCATAGCCTGCCAGTCTCCCCTGCCCACTAGATTCTCCAGGCAAGAATATTGAAGTGGGTTACCAGACCCTTCTCCAGGGAATCTTCCCAACCCAGGGATTGAATCCAGGTCTCATTATGTCTCTTTTATTGCTGGTGGGTTTGTTTGTTTGTTTGTTTGTTTTTTTACCACTAGTGCCACCTGGGAAGCCCTAATAAGCATACACTTTTATTTATTTGAGATTGTGTGCTGAGTTTTGTTTGGCTGGCTTTGATTGGCTGTTATTAAAAACAACCCTGCTATAATGCTCTCTTTATAAACAGTGCTATATCCTTGGGTCATCAGCTGAATTTAAGTGGAGTAGCAAATGGCTTGAATAAAAAGATCAGCAGAAACACAGAAATAATCAATAAGTTGATGATAAAAGGAGAAAGTCACTTATGAGATAAATGAATTAGATTAAGAATGTATGCATAATGTGAGTCTGTACTACAGATCAGTGTTTGCTACTTTCTGAATCATATTTTCCAGCCCTACTCCAGAGGAAGTTTTCAAATTATAGCTCGTCTCCATGTCGAGTCCTGGATATAGCCCTGTATTCTACCTGGATAGATGGGGGGGGAAATGGAAACAGTGACAGACTTTATTTTCTTGGGCTCCAAAATCACCATGGACAGTGATTGCAGCCATTAAATTAAAAGATGATTGCTCTTTGGAAAGAAAACTATGGCAAACTTAGCATATTAAAAAGCAGACACATCACTTTGCTGACAAGGGTCTGTAGAGTCAAAACTATGGTTTTTCCAGTAGTCATGTCATGTATGGATGTGAGAGTTGGACCATAAAGAAGGCTGCGCACTGAAGAATTAATGCTTTCAATATGAGGTGCTAGAAAAGATTCTTGCAAGTCCCTTGCTCAGCAAGGAGATCAAACCAGTCAATTTCCTAAAGGAAATCAACCCTGAATATTCATTGGAAAGACTGATGCTGAAGCTGAAAAGCTCCAATACTTTGGTCACATGATACAAAGAGTTGTCTCACCGGAAAAGACTCTGATGCTGGGAAAGACTGAGGGCAGGAGGAGAAAGGGGTGACAAAGAATGAGATGGCTGGATGGCATCACAGACTCAATGGACATGAGTCTGAGCAAACTCTGGGACATGGTGAAGGACAGGGCAGCTTGGTGCACTGTAGTCCGTGGGGTCACAAAGAGTTGGGCACAACTGAGCAACTGAACAACAGGAAGAAGCAGTTGATGGAGGTTGAAAACTCAGAGAGGCTTCAGTTCCCAGATCTGACACTTACTAGCCATGTGCTTTGGAGCAACTTTCTTAAGCTTCAGTCTCCTTGTCTATAAAAGAAATAAAAATATTACCTCCCATGTAGGGTTGTAAGGATTGACGGAGACAATGCAGGCCAAGCTTGTAGCACCTGTCTAGATGTGGAGCACATGGTAAATGTTAGCTGTTGTTGTCAACAACAGCTGGTTCTCTTCAGAAGGCCAATGTGCAATACTAGCTTTCATATTTAATGCTTCCTAGGTCCAGACCCAGATCTCAGCGTTTCGCCTATATTAACTTATTTAAGCTCAAAAACCTATGAGGTAGGCTCTGTTATTGCATTTTTATAAATAAAGAAACCGAGGCTCTTACTAAATGATTCAATTTATACATGGCAGAGCAAGAGTTGGAATACAGGCAGCCTTATTGTGCTTATGAGCCAGAAATAGCCACAAGGCCAGAACCACATTATGTCAAGGTGAGGAAGGAGTACACAGTGGATCTAGTAAACCCCAATCTGTAGATGAGACCACTGAGGCCCAGAGAATTAAAACGATTTGCTTCCAGATCACACAGTTAATTTGAGAAAGTTCATGATCATAAAGAATTTACATGGTGCTTGAACATTTTGGAGTTGTGTCTTACAAGGGAACATTCATTTAGAAGACCAAAGGCATGCAGACTCTTGGACACTAAGCAGCTATTATGCAATCCAGTTTTATGATTAAAATGTTGTTAATCCCAAAGCATATGGATTTGATTTTTCTTTAAATGTTCACAAGTTTAGAAAGGAAAGGAATAGAGAAGAATCCTGCAGAAAGGAGTTGGAGGGTTTTGTTTTTTTTTTTCAGATTCAAAAGGATTTCTTTCTTTTTTTTAAGTGTCCAATATTGAACAACAATTAGGAGATTTGGCTCTGCTCTCCATACTCATTTAGCTTGTTAATGTCACAGTAAATTGGACTCTTTTGTCTCTACTACCCTTGAGGTTGCCATTGTAAGCAATGGTTTCCTTTTGTTTGTAAATAAAACACCAGCTACCAAATAAATCTCTCCATTCCAAACTTTGATAAACAGTTCATTTTTCTATCCCGATTTTTTTTTTTCAGATTCAAAAGGATTTCTTTCTTTTTTTTAAGTGTCCAATATTGAACAACAATTAGGAGATTTGGCTCTGCTCTCCATACTCATTTAGCTTGTTAATGTCACAGTAAATTGGACTCTTTTGTCTCTACTACCCTTGAGGTTGCCATTGTAAGCAATGGTTTCCTTTTGTTTGTAAATAAAACACCAGCTACCAAATAAATCTCTCCATTCCAAACTTTGATAAACAGTTCATTTTTCTATCCCGTTTATAATGACACCCGGAAACTCCCTTCAAATTCACTACTCTGTGTGTGTTAGTGTTCAGTCATGTCCAACTCTTTGCGACTCCAGAGACTGTAGCCCTCCAGGCTTCTCTGTCCATGGAATTCTCCAGGTAAGAATACTGGAGTGGGTTGCCATGCCCTTCTCCCGGGGATCTTCTCAATCCAGGAATTTAACCCAGGTCTCCCACATTGCAGGCAGGTTCTTCACCATTTGAGTTACCTGGGAAGCCTGTCAAATTTACCTCTAGGTGCACTCAAGGGAACCGTCTGGGATGCAGAGCTGAAGTTTTGCCACTAGCACATCAAACAGTGTGTTCAAGCATAAAGAGCAAAAACGAACAAAAGTTAAGAGTCTTAATTCTGGCCTTCTGTCTAACCTGTGTGTGACCATCATGTGGCCCTAAAGGATTACCTTCTTCACATCTGAATTTCAGTGAGATTTGAGATAGTGGATGTGAAACCACCATCTTAACAAGTAACATTACAGAGACTTCCAATGCATCATTTCTTTTGTTCTTCCCTCGGCCTCCTCCTCCTTTAAGAGGCAGTTCAAGTGTCATCTTCTCCTCTCTGAAGCCTTCTCTGAAGCCTTCTCTGAAGCTTCTATCTGTTCACATAACACATCACTTAGTAACAATCTGGTTACAGCTCTGTCCCTCCATGAGACCACAAACCTTGTCTCAGCCATCCTTTTCTTTTCCCTTCTTTTCAGTCCTCCAAATAGCCACAAAAGGTTTTATTTTATTTTATTTTTTTTAGCACATACTCTGCACTTGCAGGTCACAAGAGTTGGAAATTAAAAGATGACAATAAGTCATCCCTAACCTCAAGGAATTCACAGCCAATTAGGAGCAGCAGAAAAGGAAGCCAACTATCACAACAAAGGATGGCAAAGTCAGACCTGCCTGTGTGCTCTGGGGGTTAAGCAGATCCTTGACTGCAAGTGTTCTTCTCCTGTGGCTGCTGAAGGCAAGCTGTAATTTACATTCATTCACTTTCAGCAGGTTCTCTGATAGATATCAGCATCAAACCTACCCTTCTAGTCCTTTGGAAGGAAGTTTACCATCACCACCCACCATGCACCAGTGATGTGCTCCAGGCATTTCTCTGAAATTCCGGTGACCAAATAACTTTGGCACTGCTGACCACACACCCAGGTGGTGCTACATATATAGACCTCATAACCACAACTCATGAATCGTTCCCTTTAGTAACATAAAGAGGGAAGCCAAAGTCGCCTCTGGCACCCTCCATGAGTTACAGGTCCAGCACAGAGGAGCTGCAAGTTGAAGTCTTAGCTACTTCAGCCCATGTCTCTTTGCATATTCATATTGAGAAATAATAACAATTCCTTACATCTGTAGAATGCTTTACACATTATCAGATACCTCCGTGTATTCAGTCGCTCAGTCGTGTCCAACTGTTTTGCAACTCCATGGACTGCAGTCCTCTGTCCATGGGATTTTTCAGACAAGAATACTGGAGTGGGTTGCCATTTCCTACTGCAGGGGATCTTCCCAACCCAGGGACTGAACCTGCATCTCGTGTTCTCTGCATTGGCTGGCAGATTCTTTACCACTGGGCCACCTGGGAAGCCCAAATACCTCCATACCTATTTTTTTAAACCTCCAACTGAATTTTATTTCTATTTTTTAATTAGCTAGCCAATTTGGCTGGAACCATGGATCAAACCTACCTCCCCTGCATTGGAAGGCAGATTCTTGGCCACTGGACCACCAAAGAAGTCCCCTTCCATACCATATTTAACCCTAGCAAATACTCATTGCAATGGATAAACAAGGATTATTTTCTATGTTTTATAGGCAAGAAAACTGAAACCCAAGTTTGCTGACCCAGAATCGAATGTTCTGCCAATTACACCACAGCACAAGACATGTGCAGAGGCTAAGAGAAGAGGAAAACTCCAGCGCTTACGTTGCCCCTACTTTTCACGAGTCAGCTGAGCTTGAGTCGGCAAGCATTACATTAGACTGGGTCACCACCAAGCACCATGCTGGGAGCCAGAAGGTGAGAGCAAGACCACCCAACTTCCCAGAAACACTTGTCTCATGAGAGATAGGCAGGCAATGAGTTACAAGGAAGGGCAAAACGAAGTAAGAGCTGTTAAAAACACCTGAATGTTTGTGTGTATGTGTCTGTTTGTGTAAATAAATGGATGTAAGTATAATGTACAGGCAGAAGTCAAGGGCTGGAGGAGCACAGAGCAGTGGGAGATTATGTTCCTCCAGCAGAGTGTGAGATGTTTTCAGGGGTCAAGGGCTCTAAAGCTGCCAGTTGGTTGCTACCACTTTGCTTCCACTAGCTCTGTCAAGGAGCTTGTCAGCTAAGACAGTTCATGCACTCGGGTGTATGCAGTAAGCTGCAATAGCAATTACCAAGGCAAGACCAGAGAGCTGAGCGTCTGTTTAGCTCTTAGGAGCTTAGAGGGGAACAAGAGGCTTCCACTCTGTTTATCAACAAAAATTACTTCAAGGAAAGGAGAAATTAAAGAGGTCCTTTACTGATGTGGCCTACTTCATAAGCTTCATGAGAAAAGCTGAAGATCAGATTCAACTTCATCAAATAAGAATGTCTTAGTGTCCTTGAATTTCCTCTTATAGACATTTTAGAGTCACTGATTCATTCATTTCCCAAATATTTACCGATTGCTCAATATGTGTCAATCACAGGGTTACACACTAAGGATCCAGTAACGAATGAAAAAGATACAATCAGGTGCCTTCATGAAGCTGACAGTCTGGAAGAGACAGATGTGACCTAAACAACTTCTTTCAAATAAACACCAAATCACAAATTATAATTGAGTCTGTAAAGGAGGGTACACGGTGTCATAAATGAGTAAAATGAATATTTAAAACTAGTCATGGATTCAGGGTGACATGACGCTGTGACCTGCATGCTGAATTGAATTAAATTAAATCAGGTGAAGGGAAGGAAAGGATATGGGAAGACATTGTGGGCAGAGGAAATAGCATACAAAAAGCTGGTGAATGAGGGCATGGAGTATTAAAGAAATGGAAAAAAGACCTGGAAGGAGAAAATACAGCAAGTGTAAGAGAGCATATGAGAGAAGAGGTGGACAGATTTATGGAGATCAAGGTGAGGGGTTTCAAGATGACGGGCAGAGTGGCAAGATTAGACCTACTCTTGTCCCCAGATCAGACCCCACAGTGGATAAAACATAGGAAACAGATTAGAAAGAGGCAGGTATGGATAAGGGGGGTCCAGTTTGGAGTTCATTGCATAATCTAGCTAAGAGTTAATTGGAAATTAGACTAGAGTGGTGGAGGGAGAGAACAAAACAGGTGGATGAATTGGAGAGACCTTGAGGGCATATACTCAACAGAGCTTTGGAATGCATCTGGGGAGTGAGGTGAGGGTGCCATCAAGGATGGTTTTTATTACAGTCATTCACTCACCATAAACACAGTGAGCTTTTGATGAGTTTCCATCAAGAGTTCACTACATATAGGTCACTTGATACAGATCACTAGCTATAACTCTTATTACATTCACTCAAAAAAGCAAAATTAACTAGATGGATGTTGGAGGCGATCCCCAAGATGGAGAACACTGAAGAAAGATCAGGTCAATCTGAAGCTAGTTGAATTTGAGATGCATTTGAGGTCTCCAAGTGGAGACATAAAGTGGATGAGCAGATATATGATCTGGAGCCCAAGGGAGAGATCTGGCTGCAATGACAGCTAAGCTTTTGAATATAAAGCCATGGAAGAACCTAAATAAAGACAGGATCCATTTATTTGATATGCATTGTGCCAAACCAAATAATGTATGAAGAAGGCATAAAAACTGGGTGGCATTCTGTCAATTATGTTAAAGCACTGGTTTCTAAGCACTCTTTGGAAGAAAATGTGTATCACTACTGAAGCATTTAATACACACTATGGTTATTTTCATGCCTGCCATATGTAATACAGAAAATGTTGGAGGAAGAATAACAGAACAAAAATCTCCTAGTAAATGTTATACTTTTAAAATTTTATGTATTTAGCTATCTCACCCCACATAATTATTTTTTGCTTCATATATGTTTTTGTATGTTTCAGTGATTCATTATTACTTCCAAACAGTGTTCCATTATATAGATATATTACAGTTTGTTTACTCATTTCACCTATTGATGGATACTTGGTATGTTTCCAGTTTTCAGATATTTTTATTATTCAATTCTATTTCCTTTGTTGGTTCATTAGCTGTAATGTTTTAAAATTTTTCATTTGTTGTCTTAGGGTTTAAAGCATGCGTACCATCTTATCACAGCTTATCTTCAAGAGATATGATACCACTTGGCATACAGTAGAAGAACCTTACAACAGAGCTACTCATTTCCTTCCTTCTGGTGTTTGTGCTATTGTTGTCATGCATTTTATTTTTACACATATTATAAATACCACATTAAATCTGTATTATTTTAAATAGCATTTAAAGATATTTAAATCACAGGAAATTTTTAGATCTTATTTTATAGGCTTTTCATTCTTTTGTGCAGTCTCCTGTCTAGTATTATTTTCCTTTGTTGTTGTTTAATCACTAAGTCTTGTCCACTTCGTTGCGACCCAATGGACTGTCGCCCACCAGGCTCCTCTGTCCATGGGATTTCTCAGGCAAGAATACAGGAGTAGGTTGCCATTTCTTTCTTCAAAGGATCTTCCTGACCTGGGAATCAAACTCACATCTCCTGCATTGGCATGCAGCTTCTTTACCACAGAGCCACCAGAGAAACCCTTAGGTGTGAATTGTTTCATTCAACATTCAGTTTAAATTATTTCATTCAACATTCAGTTTAAATTATTTCATTCAACATTTAGTTTAAATTATTTCATTCAACATTTCTTGTAGTGCAAATCTTCTGATAATTGTTTTGGCTTTGTATACTTGAAACAATTTTTTCCCCCTTTTTAAAAATTTATTTTTAAGTGGAGAATAATTGCTTTACAATGTTGTGTTGGTTTCTGCCCTACAACAATGTGAATCAGCCATAAGTGAATGTATGTCCCCTCCCTCTTGAACCTCCATCTCTTTATTTTTAAAGATATTTTTACTGGATATAAAATTCCAGGTGAACAGGTTTGTTTGTTTTTTTTTTTTCCTTTATTGCTTTCAATATGCTGTTCCACTGACTTCTTGCTTGTACAGTTTCTATACAATTCGCTGAGAAGTCTGCTGTCATTTTTCTATTTGTTCTTATGTATTTTGTTTTGTCTGGATGACTTCAAAATATTTTCTTTATCATTCCTATTGGAATACTATTATAGTTTGCTTTCTGATACTTTTCTTTATGTTTCTCATGCTTGGAGTTTTGAGGTTTTCTTAGATCTATAGCTTTAGTTTTTGCACCAAATTTGGGGATTATTTAGCTGTTCATATATGTGTGTGCTCCCTTCTATTTCAGAGCTCCTATTGCACTTATTACATTAAGTTGCTTGAAGTTGTCTCACAACTCATTGATAATCCATATTTTGTTTGTTTCCTGGATGTTTGATTTTAGGTCATTTCTACTACTGTCTTTCAGTTTTTTAATCTATTTTTTTGCAGTGTCTAATCTGACATTAACCAAATACAATATATTTTTATCACAAACATTGCAGTTTTAACTTCTAAAGATGTGTATAAGAGACAGGTATTCAGTCGCTCAGTCGTGTCCAACTGTTTTGCAACTCCATGGACTGCAGTCCTCTGTCCATGGGATTTTTCAGGCAAGAATACTGGAGTGGGTTGCCATTTCCTACTGCAGGGGATCTTCCCAACCCAGGGACTGAACCTGCATCTCGTGTTCTCTGCATTGGCTGGCAGATTCTTTACCACTGGGCCACCTGGGAAGCCCAAATACCTCCATACCTATTTTTTTAAACCTCCAACTGAATTTTATTTCTATTTTTTAATTAGCTAGCCAATTTGGCTGGCTCAGGGTTTTAGCTGTAGCAAGAGGTCTCTTCATTTCTGTGTGAGGGCTTATGTGCCCCATGGTCTATGGGTTCCCCGACCATGGATCAAACCTACCTCCCCTGCATTGGAAGGCAGATTCTTGGCCACTGGACCACCAAAGAAGTCCCCTTCCATACCATATTTAACCCTAGCAAATACTCATTGCAATGGATAAACAAGGATTATTTTCTATGTTTTATAGGCAAGAAAACTGAAACCCAAGTTTGCTGACCCAGAATCGAATGTTCTGCCAATTACACCACAGCACAAGACATGTGCAGAGGCTAAGAGAAGAGGAAAACTCCAGCGCTTACGTTGCCCCTACTTTTCACGAGTCAGCTGAGCTTGAGTCGGCAAGCATTACATTAGACTGGGTCACCACCAAGCACCATGCTGGGAGCCAGAAGGTGAGAGCAAGACCACCCAACTTCCCAGAAACACTTGTCTCATGAGAGATAGGCAGGCAATGAGTTACAAGGAAGGGCAAAACGAAGTAAGAGCTGTTAAAAACACCTGAATGTTTGTGTGTATGTGTCTGTTTGTGTAAATAAATGGATGTAAGTATAATGTACAGGCAGAAGTCAAGGGCTGGAGGAGCACAGAGCAGTGGGAGATTATGTTCCTCCAGCAGAGTGTGAGATGTTTTCAGGGGTCAAGGGCTCTAAAGCTGCCAGTTGGTTGCTACCACTTTGCTTCCACTAGCTCTGTCAAGGAGCTTGTCAGCTAAGACANGTTTTTTTTTTTTCCTTTATTGCTTTCAATATGCTGTTCCACTGACTTCTTGCTTGTACAGTTTCTATACAATTCGCTGAGAAGTCTGCTGTCATTTTTCTATTTGTTCTTATGTATTTTGTTTTGTCTGGATGACTTCAAAATATTTTCTTTATCATTCCTATTGGAATACTATTATAGTTTGCTTTCTGATACTTTTCTTTATGTTTCTCATGCTTGGAGTTTTGAGGTTTTCTTAGATCTATAGCTTTAGTTTTTGCACCAAATTTGGGGATTATTTAGCTGTTCATATATGTGTGTGCTCCCTTCTATTTCAGAGCTCCTATTGCACTTATTACATTAAGTTGCTTGAAGTTGTCTCACAACTCATTGATAATCCATATTTTGTTTGTTTCCTGGATGTTTGATTTTAGATCATTTCTACTACTGTCTTTCAGTTTTTTAATCTATTTTTTTGCAGTGTCTAATCTGACATTAACCAAATACAATATATTTTTATCACAAACATTGCAGTTTTAACTTCTAAAAGTCAAACTTGGATCATTTATATATATATAATAAATTTAAATATAAAAATTATATATATATATATATATATAAGTTGCATGTCCCAGGAACTTGCCTAATTGATCCTCCCGCTTTTAAAAAAATTTTTAGAAAAATTTTGGCTGCACTGGATCTTCATTGCAGCGCATGGGCTCTTCACTGTGGCACATGAGCTTTCTCTAGTTACAGAGCAAAAGCTTTTTATTGGCAGGTGGATTCTTTTACCACTGATCCACTTGGGAAGCAGAGAAGGCAATGGCACCCCACTCCAGTACTCTTGCCTAGAAAATCCCATGGACGGAGGAGCCTGGTGGGCTGCAATCCATGGGATCGTGAAGAGTCAGACACGACTGAGCGACTTCACTTTCACTTTTCACTTTCCTGCATTGGAGAAGGAAATGGCAACCCACTCCAGTGTTTTTGTCTGGAGAATCCCAGGGACGGCGGAGCCTGGTGTACTGCCGTCTATGGGGTCGCACACAGTCGGCACGACTGAAGCGACTTAGCAGCAGCAGCAGTAGCAGCACCTGGGAAGCACTGCATCTGAGTTAAGGCTAATTAGCCCCCACAACTGCGGCAAGACTCTTCTGAGAATTTTTTGAATTATGAATGATGAGGTTTTCCAGTTTGGCTGATAAGAACAGGCTCATTACACTGCTTAATATTTAAGCAGGACTCTCTGCATATCAATTTGTTTTCTATTCATGCAGTTCTCCTTTCCTTGGTACTCTGCTCTGTGACTCTAGCTGCACACATCTCGCCTCTGCCTCTTCAACTCAGAGACACCAACAAACTCTGCCTGGGTCCCCCCTCCCTTCATTGTGGCTAATGATAAGGGTCAATTCATTGGTTTCTCATATCTAAGAGATCACTGCCTTTCCTCACTTTATACCTAATTTCCTGAAAATTGTTGTGTCCTTTATCTTGTCTGTTTTTTACACCTAAAAAAAAATTTTTGGTTGTTTCAAGTGGAATGACAAAGCCACTCCTTGTTCTGCCACCTTAGAAACAGAGGACTTTTAGTAGACTTTTAAGTCCGCCTTTCTTTTCAATTCAGTACTGAAAATCCTGGTTTATACAAGTATGTGATTGCGAATGCTAATCATAAATATATACTTTTTCTATTTAGCAATAGAAATTCTCAAGTAATCATAGCCAAAAATAATGGTAAATTCTATGTTCTAGTCTCTGGTATAAATGAAGAATTGAAATACAATAAAACTTTTTGATTGACCAAGTTTAAATAAATTATTAATTCAAAATCTGCAAAGAAAACATTTTTCTTTAATGTTTTAAATTTCTCTTCTGGAGAGTAATGATTAGAAGTTTGAGACATGAAAGTGAAAAGTAACAACACCTCTAAATTTATTTTATTCAAATTGGCTTCATTGATAGCATTCTTTTCAATATGTTACAGCAATGTTGGGAAAACATAGCAACTAGAGTGACTAATTTTGGGTTTTGCTTGCCATAACAACATCTTCTGGAACATCTCTGATATATTTGACATGTTGAAATATAGCATTGGTTTTCCAGGCAGTTTTAAATTAAATTTGTTAAGAATGCTAAAAATATCAGTTAAGTAGCCAAACTTGTTACCCATATGACATCTGTAGAAACATTTTCCAAGAGAGATTCTTTCATAACTGAAAATATGAATCTCATTTGTGAACTCCTCTGCCCTGCTTAGTATTTTCTCTTCCAAAATCTAGGAATTTCAGAATGATAATAGTAAATGTCAATGGTTAACCACAATCTCTGGACAAAATACTTTCAAAACCAGTTACCTAGTAAATTCTTTTAAAAAGTTAAAAATATTTTAAAATATTTTAAATATATTCATGACCATTAGCAGAAGTTTTTGATACTCCCAAGATTTATGATGTATTTTTAAATGTTTTGAAATGAAGCCATTATCAATAGACTAATAATTTTATTAACTTCTATATGCTTTCCAATATATATTGCCTTATCACCTATAATTATTTTTTAAAGCTTTTTCAGGTTAATTTATATTGAATAATAACTTTTCTCCCTGAGCCTAGGAAGAAATTTAAAACTATGTCAAATTATAATCTCAGTAAAACTAATACAACTGAACAAGTCCTCTGTAAAATTGTCTTGCCACAATTAACTGTCATAAATTATAAGTGTTAAAAATATCAGGACTTCATCAGATGGGACTGCAGAATCCAAAATTGAATATAATGATGTAATAAACATTGCTATGGAATTTTCTTCAACAAGACACATCATCAATAAACAACAGAAAAAATCTTTTTTCTAGCAATTATATGAGCTAGACTTTTTTCTTTTTACCGCACTACATATTAATACTATAAACTATTAAATCTGATAATAAAAAAAGCTTATTCAATGGTTACAAAACTTGTAGAAAATGTCACAATTACTTTTTTCCCCCACTGAAAATATTTGAGAATTTTTATCAACAAATTTGGCATACTGTATTGCCAAGCAGATTTTCATCTCTTAATTTTGAAGGTTTGAAATTTCATAATAAAAATACACTGGAACCTGGGCCCTGTGACAACCCAGAGGGTTGGATAGGGTGGGAGGTGGGAGTGAGGTTCAAGAGGGAGAGGACATATGTATACCTATGACTGATTCATGTTGATGTATGGCAGAAACCAACACAGTATTGTAAAGCAATTTCTCTTCAATTAAAAAATAAATTTAAAAAATACACTGGATGCTGGTATTTTCATTGTATTTTCAGCATTTGATAAAACTGCATTTTCAATAAACTTTACTATAAGGTATTTTTTTAGAATAAGGTGAATGATTTTTCTCAATAGCATCACAGTTTACAACCAGGAGTTGAAACTGAGCATGCAAATTAATTTTTTCTTCTAGTGAAAAACCAATATGTTTTCTTGAGCAATCTACACTAGTTAGAATTAAATACCACAATTGTGATAAACACAAAAACTGTCATATTCTAAACTTCCTTTCCGAAAAATGCACTGAACATTCATAACTGAAGTTTGGTAGAAAGTCCCTTAGCAAGAGGGTAGAAACTCCCTCTTGCTAAGAGCAGAGAAAAATTTCTCACTTTGCTTCAAAACTATGGACTATGGTAATAAAAATATCAATACACTTGGGAGCTCCCATTAGACTGATAATCAAACTGGCTGCCTTATTTTATAAAATCAAATGAGAAAAGTAAGCAATATATTATAAACACATTTCTACCCAATGTGTATATATCATGTCTCCTTCAAACAAAGGTATCTCCCACAAGGCTCACAGCGGCTGACCTAACATTAATTGCTATGTGTGCAGTTCCTAAATAGAATCCTTGCATTGCATTACTACTTTCTAGCCTATTCTTTTCTGTTATACATTTCCCTCTAGGCACAGCCATAGCTGCATCACAGAAATTTTTATATACTGTTTCATTTTCTTTTTAAAAATTAAGTTATTTATTTTAATTGGAGGCTAATTACTTTACAATGTTATAGTGGTTTTTGCCGTACACTGACATGAATCAGCCATGGGTGTACATGTGTCCCCATCCTGAAATCCCCTCCCTCCCCATTCCATCCTTCAGGGTTGGCATGGTGCACCGGCCCTAAAAATACTTTCTAACTGCCCTTGTGATTTCTTGACACACTGGTTGCTTAGAAGACTGTTATTAAATTTTAGAATATTTGAGTATTTTACAATACTCTCTCCAATAACTTTCTGTTATTGATTCTAGCTTCAATCCATTCTTACCAAAAGAACATACTCTGAATAATTTCAATTCTTTGAAATTTGTTAGGCTTTGTTTTATGGCTCAGAAGGTAGTGCATCTTAGTGAATGTGTGCACCTGAAAAAAAATGTGCATTCTGTTACTGGTGGGTGAGGTGTTCTAAGCATCACTCTGCTAGTACAGGTCTTCCATAGCCTCACTAATGTTTTGTCTACTTGTTCTATCAGTCACTGCATCAGAGTATTAAGTTCTCAACCTGTAATTGTGGACTTGTTTATCTCCCCACTGAGTTGCAAGTTTGTGCTTTATGTACTTAAAAATTCTGTTTAGAAGAACAATCTAGATAGGGTTATATTTGCATGCAGAAATAAGCATGTCTCATCTTCCATTGGGCTGTTTGAGTTGATTCAGTCTCATTGATCTGGGTTATCTTGTTGCTATAGTCAGGTTTCCTAGGTGGTGCTAGTGGTAAGGAACTCACCTGCCAATGCAAGAGACATAAGAGACCAGGGTTTGGTCCTGGGAGGGGGGATCGGGGGGGGATACCCTAGACGGGGGAATGGCAACCCACAACAGTATTCTTGCCATGGACAGAGGAGTCTAGCAGACTACAGTCGAACAGAGTCGGAGGCAACTGAAGTATGTGTACAGGCACATAATCATTGGCGCAGCACAGACTCAGATTCCTCTGGCAATGTGCTGCTGTTACGTTGTGCTTAGTGTGGGGTGTGGAGTGTTGAGGAGTTTCCCTCAATGGTCTTACTCCACTCAGCTTTCAGCAGACGCTTCAACTCTGTACCACAGATCCATCTGTCTTCATGCGTCTGACCAACTGCAACAGTACACAGCTACTGCTCATTATTTGGGCCTAGACTCACAGTGGGGGTTCTTGGTTCTCCTTATCCAGATTTGGTTTTAGACAAGTACTGTGCACCAGGGCCGTGGGGACTGAGCATTTTGGGTGCTCCTTTCCTTATCACCATGGTAGCAACTCTGCCTTGTGTTGATGTGGTGGAGGTAGGAGATGGGGCATTGGTGGTAGAATTACTTGTCCGCCTCTCAGTGATAAAAGACGTCTGCTTTGTATCAGTGCAGAATCCTAGATCCAAAAAAGTTTCAAGCCCTTTGTCCAGATCTTGAAACCTTTTCCTAGGTATGAGGGAGACCTAAGAAAGCTAACAGTGCTTTATTTCTGTGCATCGGCGAGAGCTGATCCCTGCCAAGGAGCACTCAACCCCTCGCTCCTGCCCAGTCCCCAGTCTTTCTTTTGAGAACCCATTGGATATTAGTATAAAAGGGTTTGTAAATGAGTGTGAATTCTCTTGTATCTGGGATTCCCAGCTATTCTAAACTATCATATGAATCCATGCTCAGCCTTTTAGAATTCATCAACATGTCAGTGGTCTTCTCCCCTTCTATGGCAGCCGCTTCTCCCCATGGTATGACAAAGGTGAAAGAGTTCATGTGTTTCTTCTCCTCGGAGAGACTCACACTTCTGAAATTCTATTTACCTGGTTGCTTTGTTACCTAAACTCTATTATTAATTTAAGAAAATTACTTAGTTTTGGTTTGTTTGTTTAGTCTTAGCCCATTAATAGAGCAGAAGCAAAGTTATCTTGTAGCTTTCTATATCCTAAGCAGAAGCAGAATTCTAATGAATCAGTACTATTCTATTCTCTTCTATTTCAATAATATCTCAACAATGGGGGAAAAATATTATACACATTCTAAGTGACCACCAAATTTAAAATTTCACAATCCATGCATTAGTCCTGACTGGAAAAAGAAAATGGATATAATGGATTGTTAGAATCAAGGTGAAAAATTTCCTCCACACAAAGCATTTATTTCAATAACATTATTGGCACATTATTCATCTCAATACCAGCAACTCTTCTGTAGTTCTGAAAACAAAGTAGATACTCAATTATACAAAGGAATAGACTGCATAAGGAAAGTTATAGCTGGATCGAAGTAAGATTTGTAGAAGGGCTAGCACTATCTAAATCTGTAAGGACTAATTTACCATTAGAGTTGCTGAATCTAAACCAGGTAACATTCACTCTTATTAAAAAAAAAAAAAAAAGATTCTAGGACTTCCCTGGCAGTCCAGTGGTTAAGATTCCACACTTTCAGTGCAGGGAGTGTGGGTTCAAACCCTAGCCAGAGAACTAAGATCCCATATGCCATGCAGAGAAAAAAGAAATGAAAATCAGATTCCAGTGTCAAAGGACAAACTTATCACCAATGAGGACTACACACAGAAGTTCCAAAAGTGTTTTGAGAAATACGTGCTAAATGAGTATTTCCCCAATGTTTCTATTTTGATTGGGATGACACTCTATAGAGATTGTTTTAAGGAGCAATGTCTTTATTTCACAACCAGGTCTTATAACACAGGAATTTTGGCTAAAGACTAAACTTACAAGGTAAGTGTAACCATAAAGCTAAGAAGAAAGCAACTGGACACATGGTCAAAAGTTAGGATAAAAGTTCTGGTGGGGTCTGCAGATTTGGAAATCACATGCACACACAGCCGATTAGTGTAGCTAAGGAAATGGCTACTTAGGGAAGCAAGCAGAGGATCCAGTGAAAAGCTTACTGGGAGAGTACAAGCTACTCTGTTTGAGTATGGAATTAAAACGAACAAAGAAGGAGGTCGGCGTGGGGGGTGGGGTGGGCAGGAAATGGAGACAAAATGAGAAAGAAAAAGGAGGAAAGGAAATATATGAGATCTGAGGGCTATGTTCAGATAAACTTGTTTGAATTCTTATAAAGTGCTCATAATTTTATATATTATCTGTAGCCTCCTATTTGAAACATTTTCTGGCTCTACAAAAGTCACAGACCATGGAGTGGGGCTGACAAATATACCAGGTATCAAGGGTTATGTAAACAACCTTTGGTGCCTAATTTACTGTCATGAACACTGAGACGCGGGAATCATGACGGCGGCTGGGTGTGGGTATTCTCATTGTCAGCAGGGAAGATTCATTGCCTTCTCCTGATACTGGGACCCCAAGAGCATTTACTAAGACAGATGACTTGGTGACAGATACTCCAGGCTGAAAGTTAATATTTAGCCTGGGAAGATGAAACCTGAGAACATCAGAATGGTGCCCCTTGGTCCCTGGGCCAGTCCCTTGGTCCCTGTTGTCCAGAAGACCGTCTGCAATGATGAAACCAAATGAGTCCTAGAGGCCTGGAGTATCATTGGACATCAGCCTTGGAGGTCAGGAAAGTGACCAGTCATTCTGGCCTCCCTGAATAATTTTGCTTTAGCTAGGCAGTGTATTGAGAGCAGAGACATCACTTTGCCTATAAAGGTCCACATAGTCAAAGCTATGGTTTTTCTAGTAGTCATGTACAGATGTGAGAGGTGGACAGTAAAGAGGGTTGAGTGCCAAAGAACTGATGCTTTTGAACTGTGGTGATGTAGAAGACTCTTGAGAGTCCCTCGGACAGCAAGGAGATCAAACCAGTCAATCCTAAAGGAAATCAACCCTGAATATTTACTGAAAGAACTGTTGCTGAAGCTGAAGCTCCAATACTTTNGGTGATGTAGAAGACTCTTGAGAGTCCCTCGGACAGCAAGGAGATCAAACCAGTCAATCCTAAAGGAAATCAACCCTGAATATTTACTGAAAGAACTGTTGCTGAAGCTGAAGCTCCAATACTTTGGCCACCCCATGTGACAGAGCTGACTCATTGGAAAAAACTGTGATGCTGGGAAAGACTGAAGGCAGGAGGAGGTGAGGGCAACAGAGGATGAGATGTTTGTGTGGTGTCACTGATTCAATGGACATGAGTTTGAGCAAACTCTGGAAGATAGTGAAGGACAGGAAAGACTGGCATGCTGCAGTCCATGGAGTGCAATTGAACAACAACCTGTCACCCATGAAGGGATCAAATCTCTTGGCAGTCTACTTATATTTTTGCCAGTGCCACCTCTTAGGTTAATGGGTTCCAGAAGTGTAATCACTCCCCTCTGTCATAATTACAGTAGTGGTTTGATCACTTGCGATCCCATGGACTGTAGCCTGCCAGGCTCCTCTGTCATGGATTCTTCAGGTAAGAATACTGCAATGGGTTGCCATTTCCTTCTCCAGTATATTTTCCCAACCCAGGGATCAAACCCAAGTCTCCCACCGTGCAGGTGGATTCTTTACCATCTGACCCACCAGGGAAGCCCAAGAATATTGGAGACAGTAGCCTATCCCTTCTCCAGAGTATCTTCCCAACCCAGGAATCAAATCAGGGTCTCCTGCATTGCAGGCAGATGCTTTACCAGCTGAGATAGCAGGGAAGACTATGGAAATTATAAGTCCCTTTTATTCACTCTAAATCTACCACTTTTGAATATCTAGCGTTTGTGTTTATTGAACAAATCTCAGTTTATCCTCTTGATCCCATCATGACTTGATAAGCTTTGTTTTTATCCAAACACAGCCTTATCTTTCCAAAGATCTTTCTGTTGGAGATTGAATCTTTACAGCTATCTCTTCTCCTACCACTTCCTCAATCTGTTAAACTGTCTGTGTGGATTAAAAAAAAAAAAAAAAAAAAGGGGGTGGGGGGATCCTAATAACATAAACTAATATTCTCTTGACAGCCATAGCTACCCTACCCTACCCTTTTCTATTTCTCCATGGAATTGAATTGAGCAACAATTTTTTGCTCAGCTTCAGTACGGAAGGTATCTGATTACAACAATGACTTTCTCTTAAAATGAGAAAGCAAAACTGTTACTCTCTTATCAAATTAAGTCATCCTTTAATCTCTGATAATGAGATTCAGATTGAACCAATGCCTTCAGTGTGATCTAGTCCTTTGAGAAAACAGTATTACCTCTGGATATTTAGGTAACAGAACCAGCAGATGCACCGGGTATTATCTTTCAGAGCAGTCCCTCTGAAGGAGGCTACATGCCTATGCCAGTGACTTTTCCTTAGCACAGAACACATCTGAAATCACACTTTTGGAAATTCCTTTAGAGCCACTATGTCAATTAAACTAGCAGGAAATCCCATTGCTTCATCACTGTACTTCATTTTTTACTAAGATGTAAAATAGCACTTAGATTTCAGAGTTCATTTTTCATCCAGTTTCCAAATGAATTGGCCAGTTCTTTTTTTTTTTTTTAATCCACCTTCAAGTAGGTCACCATTGAGGACTAACCCTTCTTAGCAAGCCTGCCATAGACATGTCCGTCAGCAACCATCCCTGGGAACCTCGAGTAAATAGTCTCTGTGCTGCCAGGAATGTAGGCACCCATAACATAGACCCCAGCTCTTAAAGAGCTTGTAGTCCAGGTAGAAGCAAAACACAGGTACAGTATGAAAAATGCTGGATGAGTAAGACATGAGAGTTGACATGAGTCTGGGCTAAAGTTGTCTGAGAAATGGTAGCAAAAGGAATGGGATTCATGCTTAGCCCAGAAGGACTAATAGAGCTGGATGTGTGTGCATATTCTTCACAGGGCCAAGTATTCACATAAATTGCAGAGACCACTTTGGCTAAAAGAAATGCAAGTGGGAGACAAGTTCCACTACTGAACTTCCATTGCTTTTGAAATGTCATTTTACCTCTTGAATTCTCCTTTTAATCATAGTACCCAATCTTCTGCTTCAAAATGGTCACCTAAACACCTGAACTTCCTTCCTTCTTTCCTCTAACCCAGTGAGGTGACTTGAAACACTGGCATGCATACTGCTATTTGGCACCTAGAGTAGTCTTTTAATACTTCCTTTTCCTTTATGACAAAATTACTTTCAGTAACAGTCACTGTTTCCTTGGATTGGACCATAGCTTAAAACAAAGAATTAATTTATAAACACGAAACTTCCATTTCAAGATCCTATTGTAATTTAATAAAAGATTTTATGCACAAACTACAATTTGCACTTACAGTAAAAGATATTATGCCTCACAGTTTGCTCTGTATATCATTGTTTTAAATTGAAACACAAATAAAGCTCGGAATGGTCACACAGAATGAGACTATGGAAGTTACTCAAGTTCTGTTTCTTTATCTTCACAATACTGCCCTGTCAATGCTTATTTCCAAACTACTGGTTATATGCAGGAATATGTAGTACCACAGGAATTGGAAACACAAGTGACGCCAAAATCACAAATGATTCCAAAACTTTATAAACTTACTCTTGAAACAAACATGTGTAGCTGAGTCCATTTGTGTTGGAACCAACTGTATAACTGGGAGGTTTCCAAATTAACTTCTCTGTAGAATCCAATGTTTGTTAGACAATAGTAGTAAAAATGTGCTTATTTGAAACATACATATATTTTATTAAAACTCTACAGTAACCAATGAAATTGTTTAGAACTATTTTTTTTCTCAAGATACTTTTTTAGGGGGTAGGGAGAACATTTTATCACTGATCTTGGTGATAATAAAAACCAGACTTTCTTTGGGTTGGTTTTTATTATTGTTTATAAATTCTCTACAGCAATGTACCACTACTGCCTACACCCTGAATGGAGCTTTCCAACTTCCCCATCTTTAGTGTGCCACTGCAATAAACTACAAAGGGGAAAAACCCATTAAAAGCACTGGAAATGGAAGTAATGGTCATTCTTTTAGAAATCCTAGACAACAGGATCATACTGCCTAATAAACTAGGGTGCAGGAAGCCACAGCTCAGAGCAGGTAGAAGAGGAAGGCTGCCACATGCAGTTTTTCATGTCAGAGTGTCTGGGGTGAGCAGGAGTGGAGGGAATGGAAGAGGAGGCTGAAGCAATGAATGAAGAGCCTGTGCAATTCTGCTGAGTCAGCCTGATCCCACCCCTTCTCCAATCACCATGCCCCATGCAGCAGCAGTGTCTTCCCCTGGATCCTAGACCCGAGATGTGCTCCCAAAGGAATTCAGCAATGCGCCTAGGAGGGCTCTGTGTTCCACGTGAGAGTGGGTACCCAACACTGACTTTCTTATCAAGTCCCAGCTGAGGTGGAGGGAGAAATCCTCACAGCCAAGATCCCCAGAATCTGAATCACCATCTCCTTCTGGAAAGGGGCCCTAAACCGCAGAGAAAATCCTGGATCTGCTTTTATTAATCAACCTAGTTATTCCTTCTTAAATATGAACTGCAGTCAAGACTTCTGGGAAACTTACAAAGATCCAGCTCTTCAAAAGAGAAGGAACAGAACAGAAGCAAATACTGAGAAACAAGCAGAAGGTAACCTAAAAAAAGAGAAGCAGACACCCAAAGAACTCTAACGAATAGCCTCAGAGAGGCTTAAGGGAGGGCTTCCATAAAACAAGAGTGGTGATTATTTTTTTAAAAAGACGTCATCAGAGAACAAGAATGAGTTCATGGAAATGAAAACACATTATTTCATACAAAGGCTGAAAGTTCAAGAAAACTTTCAGAACATAGGTTTCTTAAAAAGACAAAGAGAAACTATAAATGACAATTGTATGTTTAACATGTCAATGTTCTATTTTTCTCAAAATACTTGTTATTGAACCAGTGAAAATACTAATTTTGGTGAGAGATATATAAGAATTTAAGAAACAAAGCACTGCTATATGTCTTTATCAAAGAATTAGAGAAGATTAGTGCTTTTTAGAAAGGGTGGAAATCAGATCAGTAGTTTTTAAATAGTTGTTCCATTGAGGATTAGAATCTGACAACATTTTCTCAGCAGGTTTAAAGGGAAACTGAGTGAACAAAGTCCCTGTCCTTACATCTAATTTAAACAGGGTGGTTTTTGTTTCATCTGGTTTTTCCACTGGGATTCTATGTAAAAATTCATTTGTAAAGCAGTTATTTGCTGCAGAGCTTGGTGAGGCATGCAGCATTCATACTTGAGTGTTTCCCATTCGGATTACATTTTAAAAACATTTGTTCATTTATGTAGAAATACTAAGCAATATGTAAAGAGGGCAGAAAAACAGGACCACTGGTAGTGAGGCTCAACCTCTGCTCTGTCATCCCAGGCATCTTGAATGGGGCCCAAGCTTGCAGTGCAGCAGAACAAAAGCCCTCCACTAAACCAGATTCCTCCTCATTAGAAGGGTTTATCCTCCATCTGTTGTTTCTTAGGCAAGCTCCTCGGGAATCTCACCCAATATCCCAAATGGCTGACTCTGAGATCACATATGGTCCTCTTCCTGAGAGGAGTTCTGATACATTCAGTTTCCTCCATTTTATTTTATTTCCATCACTGTTTTAACACCTCATATAGATGGATATCCTGAGCAGCTATTCAGCTGGCCAGCCCTATTATGTGGCTCAGTGCATTTAACAGAAACGTTTGATAACCGCTCATCAAAATCAAACCTCTCATTTGCAATGGACAAAAATGAGATCTGGAAGACAGAATCACTTAACCAAGGTTCTAGGTGTCCCCATTAGAATCCACATAACTGTCACACTTTCTAATAGTTCAACTCAGGTATGTTTTTCCTTCTCAAATGGATGTCAGCTACCTTGATTAAAGCTCATGGCTTAGATTCTTTTTCTAACTCCTTCAGCACTATATTAAGAATAAAACAGGGGTCCAAGAAATAGGGCTTCCCAGGTGGCATGGTGAAGAATCCACCTACCAATGAGGGAGATGTAAGAGATGTTAGGTTCGGTCCTTATGTTTCTTTTACATCTCCTGGAGGCTGGGAAGACCCCTCTGCTGGAGTAGAGAATGTCAAAGAAATACTTGTTGGCAAATTTTAAAAATATTTATGTGCTTATTTGGCTGTGTCAGGTCTTAGCTGCGGCAGGCACGTGGGATCTTCGTGCAACACGTGGGATCTTTAGTTGCAGCACACAGATTCTCTAGTTGTGGCGCACAGGTTTAGTGGCTCCATGGCACTGCAATGCCTTGACTGCATTCTCAACCACCAATTGCAAAGATTCTAAACCACTGGACCACCAGGGAAGTTCCAGCAATTTTTAAGTTGGCTTTTAGAGAGAAAACAGACCTCCACTTTCAAGTAGTATTAAGTAGGATGTGGTAGCCCAACATTTTTGTTGCAACAATTTGGGGCAAAATAGAAAAATAATATAAAGTAATGTTTTTGAAGACATTGATAACCATAGAACCCAAAATAGCAAAATTGTCTAAATTTCCAAAGAAGAAAAATGTCCTCTCTGGAGCTGGCTGACAAATGCTGTCTATTTTCTATGCAAATGGCATTTGCCACTCACGTGTGCTCAGAGAGGTAGAGGTAATTTATTAAGAGAAAGACAACCCAGATGAAATCTGATAGTTGCACAGACTATGTTGAAGGATTGAAATATAGTCAAGCTCCATATTTCCCACCACTTTTCCCAATAAGACATCTTGATGAGGTTTGGGGAAACACAAAGGCTGGCAATGAAATCGACAAGCAGCCCCCCTCTGCTGGCAAGTACTGAGGGAGGGAACCAGCTGAAAGGGGACACTAGGGAGATGGTGGTGGTGATGAGTATATCCTAGAACTTGTTTTGAGGGTGATTACACAGATGCATCCATGCGTCTCCTCCTGTAAAGGGAAAGACCCAGTTCTTTCCTCTATCACTCTCACATGGAAGATTTCACTGCTGTTTTTCTTTTTACTTACGTTTTATTGGAGTATAGTTGCTTTACAATGTTTGTTTGATTTCTGCTATACAGAAAAGTGAATCAGCTATACGTACACATACTGTGCTCAGTCGTTCAGTTGCATCTGACTCTTTGCTGCCCCATAGATTGTAGCCCCCCAGGTTACTCTGTCCATGGAATTCTCCAGGCAAGAATACTGGGATGGGGTGTCATTTCCTACTCCAGGGGATCTTCCTAACACAGGGATGAAATCTGCATCTCCTGCATTGGCAGGCAAATTCCACACCAGTAGAGCCACCTGGGAAGTCCCACATATATATATTTATATTTATATATATATATTATATATATATATATATCCCCTCTCTTGGATTTCTTTCCCATTTAGGACACCACAGAGAATACTTCACTTCTGACCCTGAAGAGAGAGTAAAGAGGGACAGAGAGACTGGGGAAGATTGCTCTGGGCATGTGGCATTTGAGTTGAGTCATTAAAGATAAGAATGGAGAAGCCATACTACTCTTTAGGAAAAGCAAGGGGCCTGGGGGGCAGGGGAATGTTGCCTCTTAGGAACAGAATGGAGATCAGTGAAGATCAAGGGAAGAAGTGGCAGGAGTTGAGTTGGAGAGACTAGCAGGGGGCAGATTTTGCAGACGCTTGTAGTCCATCATAAAGTATAGATTGGTTTTTTGTTTTTTTTTTATAAGGGAAAGTAATTGAAGGTTTATAAGCAGAGAAGCAACATGATAGGACCTATGTTTTAGACAAAGTTTAAGGTTAGTGTGGCGGAGAGAGAACAGTTAAGAGGCGATCACGGTTGAGAGCAGACAGTGGCATGGGTGTGGGTGACAGTGGTGTTGTTGGGGATCAGTGGAGATGTGAGCAACAGGAATGACCTCCCTGCCTGCTAACGAACAGATGTGTAGAATAGAAGAAAGTCTGCCTCCTCATTAATCAACTATTCTATTCCCTAGACCTCCACTACATCACCTTCTCCCAGTTTTCCTTGTATTTTGCAGATTTCAAAGTAGTAAGTCAAGGCTATATATTGTCACCTTGCTTATTTAACATATATGCAGAGTACATCATGTGAAATGCCAGGCTGGATGAAGCACAAGCTGGAATCAAGATTTTGGGAGAAATATCAATATCCTCAGATACACTTTTCTGCCACCCTTATGGCAGAAAAGTGAAGAGGAACTGAAGAGCCTCCTGAGAGTGAAAGAGGAGAGTGAAAAAGCTGGCTTAAAATTCAGCATTCAAAAAAGCTAAGACCAAGGCATCCAGTCCCATCACTTCGTGGCAAATAGATGGAAAAACAATGGAAACAGTGGCAGACGTTATTTTCTTGGGCTCCAAAATCGCTGCCGATGGTGACTCCAGCCATGAAATTAAAGAACACTTGCTCCTTGGAAAAAAAGCTATGACCAACCTAGATAGCATATTAAAAAGCAGAGACCTTTGTCCATCTAGCCAAAGCTATGGTTTTTCCAGTAGTCATGTATGGATGTGAGAATTGGACTATAAAGAAAGCTGAGCACCAAAGAATTGATGCCTTTGAACTGTGGTGTTGGAGAAGACTCTTGAGAGTCCCTTGAACTGCAAGGAGATCAAACCAGTCAATCCTAAAGGAAATCAATCCTGAATATTTGTAGGAAGGACTTGTTGAAGCTGAAACTCCAATAGTTTGGCCGCCTGATGCGAAGGATTGACTCAGTGGAAAAGACCCTGATGCTGGGAAAGACTGAACGCAGGAGGAGAAGAAAATGACAGAGGATGAGATGGTTGGATAGCATCACTGACTCGATGGACATGAGTTTGAGCAAGCCCTGTGAGTTGGTGATGGACAGGGAAGCCTGTTGTGCTGCAGTCCATGGGGTCACAGAGTCAAACATGACTGAGTGACTGAACTGAACTTCTCTTATTCTCATTCTTCTGTTATACCCTAAATACTTTCCTTGAATTCTCTCATCTACCCATTCCCTCATATTCTCCAAAATGTCTGGTCCCTTTTCCTCTTCCTTCTACAAATTTTCCCTGAGTTTCTGAAACAGAGGCAGCAGCTCTTTGACTGCCTCAAGTCCCAAATGAGTACCTCTAGCTCAGACCACTTCCTGATAACAGACCTAATTACCCATTAGATATCACCACTTGAATGGCACACCAAGAGCTTCAAATTCAACATGTACTTCAACTAAGTCCACTTCTCAACTTTCTTCTAAATTCCCTCTACTGCTTAACAATACAGCTTTTCATCTAATCATCCAAGCCAGAAACTTGAGGGCTATTCTCATTTTTTTCTCATGTAATATCTAGTCAGTCACAATTGTCTTACCAGTTTCCCCCCTTAATACCATTCATATCTTTTCCCAGCATCCATCTTCATGGTTACTTCCCTAATTCAGATATTTGTCCTCTCTTGTATAGGTTCTTTCAAATATTTCAGCTAATTTCTCTTTCTCAGTCCTGTCTCTTCTAGTTCAATCTACGCTCTTCCTGTTGAGTGGTCTATTACACAATCCATTCTTACTTTTTCTCAGCTTAGTTCTGTTCCCTCTGAGATCAAATGCAAGTTGCTTATATGGTCCACCAGACTATCTGTAATCTACACCCTGCTTGTAGCACTCACCTCATCTCCTGCTACTTTTCAATACATACTATATGCCACAGTTATGCTGAATTGTTGACTTTCTCCAAATTGTCCATATTGTTCTATGCCTGAAGAGGCAGCCCAAACATTTCCTTCTCTAGACGTCTCCATCCATCCTCACAGATTTGATCAATTTCTTATTCATTTCAAAATTTTACTTTGGGCATTTCTCCTGCATACAACTAGTTTTACACCACACAACAAATAATTGTTTGAATGTTGTCTTTTATTCCCATTCCCCAGCTCCTAAATCTTCCCACATCCCTGCCATAGGCAACTGTGTGTTAACTCTGTGTCTTACAATGCATCCATGTTGCTATGTTGCAGCAAGCATGTTGCTTCTAACAGTTCACTCATAATATTCCAAGGCCCTCACACCTACCACATTTTATCCATATATTCTCCAACTGATGCACAACCAGGATGCCTTCAGTTCTTTGCTGCCATACTAAGGTGCCAATGAAAATATTGTCACTGTTTCTCTCTTCTGTAAATCAGCTGTAATTTGGCCTGCTAAGTGTACATACAATCCAGATAGACAGATTTTTTAAAAGCCTCATTTTTCAAATCAGACATGCCACCTTTTGCTTCCTTCTGACTCATAAGTCATCAGCTGCCTGATGCACCCATCTTTTTTAGGTTAGTTAGCACATTGAATCTCCCAAGCTGATTAACTGGTTAACTCCAGTTTTTGCACCTGCAGAGCAGTGACCCCTGCGAGATATCCGTTCTCTGTTTGACATCTCTTTAATTTTATTAGTGGTTTATGGACAAAATCACTTGACTGAAAACTTTTTCAAGTTTAAGTTATTTGGATTCACAAGAGCATTTTTCTCCCTATTATAAATCAATGAACCTAGTCAAGATTAACTGCCTACACGTGAGCTTCAAAAGAGCCTCTGTGGCCAGACAGAGTTGAAAGAAACACATAATTCCATAACACACTAAATACAATCTGATCAAAGTTATTGGACCTGGTTCCTTAATTCTCTACTTCCTCATTGTCATACAATCTGATTTCAAGTAGTCTGAATCTAAAACAGATACTACTAGACCTCAAAAACTCTTCTTTTGGGGAAAAAAAAAATCATCATTTCTGTATCCTGGTCAACATGTGTAGCTAGACAAATCTAAACTAAACTCTGAGCTAAAAATTCCTAAACCTAATTTATAAAATTCCATATGTTTTAGGAGTTAAAGCAAAAAGAAACATCACTAATGAAGCAACTCAAACAAGAACAATTTATATACAGAATAATCATGGAATCCTGGAAGCAAAAGGAACCATAAATCCTTTAGATATTATGGAGTGAGGAGGGGATGTTTAAGCTCTTGGAATTCAGAGGAGGTGCCAAGGGGCATTTATGTGAGAGTTGAGAAAATCAAGAGAGTGGGACTCCCCAAAGCACTCCTCTTATTTTGTTGTGTATTTTTAAATTTTCTGCTTTTATGTAAGAGGTGATTTGAAAAAAAAGCTCCGCTCCCTAAAAAGAAGTTGAAAGTCACCAATCGAGCCGAGTCTTTCACACAAATCAGTTCTGTCTATGACATCCTTGACAAGCGGTAATCCAATACCTGCTTAAACACTGTTGCCATTGTGAGCTCACTAAAGCTGAGGCCAAGCATTCCCACGTTGGATATCTAAGGTTCTTGGGAAGGTCCTCCCTTCTGGAGTGCCAAATCTTACCTCTCTACAAATTCTAAGCCCTGGTTATGTCCTCTGGGGTAAGACAGAATTTTCATCTATTAGATCCGGCCTCCACATCCCTTCAGACCTTGAAGTATGCTATTTTTTTTTCACATTATACATCTTATTTATATATTAAGACTCACTTCAATCTCAAAACCACACATCTATGCACCTATTTTCCTTTTGTTGATTTCACTTAAACTTAAATGCCTGTTTTATTAAGCAAAGACTGTAAATAAATATTTACCATGTATGTTACATGTAACACACACGAACAGCTTTTAACAGAAATTCATCCACCATTGTCCCCCCAGAAGTTTATTATAAATACATGTATCAATATAATGGAAAATAATCTGAAAAGGATTATTATATATTATACATATACACACATACACACATATACCTGTAAATGAATTTCTGTGCTGTACATCTGAAACTAACACAATATTGTAAATCAATTTAAAAAGCTATACTTCAATTTTACAAAGAAGGTTTTTGGAACAACAACAACACATACAGGTGTCAAAACAATCCTGGGTATATTTTGATACTACTTGCTGTCAGCATCCACAATACTTCAATAATTAACACAATTTGTAACAACATTCACTGTACATGCCCCTTTAGATAATTTAAGCTGCAGCTCCTTTACTAAGCAAGATGGACTCAGCAAGCCATTTCTATTTTTCTTTCTTGAGAGTTCTACTTTCCAGAGACACATGCTTCCACAGCCATCTGACATTTCTTGCCATGCTTTTATCTTGTAAACCTAAATTCTATTTTAAGTGTTCCAGGTTAAAGCTTAAATGATAGTGACTTAACAAGAGGAAAAAATTGTACTGCATTTTTCTCCTGCTATCCAAAAACATAATGGGTGTACAGATATTGAATATATTCTTACAAATATCAGGGTCATGCTTACCAGCTAGAATTCTATCTAATGAATGGGTATATTTTGTTATGATATTTAATGAAGATATGAACATGAGTAGATGGTTGTTAATTTAAGGCAGGTGTGAGATTCACTAAAATTAATTACTGTCTGGTGGCTATGGAAGCCTTGTATTTTTTTTAGATAGTAATCATTAGACATTTTAGCTCTGGAAGTCCAGCTTCAGTGTTGCACAAATTTTGCCATTCTGCTAACACTGGTATATTCCATGCATCCATCATTCTCCTAGAATTACTTATTCATTAATATTAATTTTTGTTACACATCTAACTGGCAGAAAAGTGTCTTTTGTACTTAAGCCCACATTCTCCTTTCAGGATACATATTCTGTTTTCATAATTTGTCTGTGGATATTGCCATCTTTTCCTATGATGTGAACTATTAAATATGCCTGTTTTTTTTTTGGCACGCTAATCAGATCCACTTCCTTTAAGTGTGTAGCTTTTAAATCATGAGTAAAATATTTCATTTTCTCCATGTTAGTTGCTTCCTTGCCTTTATCAACATAACCACTTGAGATTTGGTCATTGTCTTTCTGTCTCCACTGCTATACAAATACGCATCTTGAAGATGTGGATTACAACTTCCTTTATTATTCTAGTACCCCTAGAGCATGAACCCAGCACATTATACTACACACTCACTCTAAATTCATTGGTAAATTCAAGGCAAGATATATGATTTTCTACACAAGAACTAAAAGATGATAGGCAATAAAAATAGACACTAAACTCTGAGCCTTAAATAGGCCTATCAGTCACAAGCAAAAATTCTCACTTTTCCAAAATCCACACTCTGGGCCCTTCAAAACCGCCCATTCTTCAAGACACGTAGAACAGTCAGCAAGATCACCTGAGGTCTACAATGAGGCAAGTGTTTTCAAAATGTGTTCCCCATCAATACAAACCAAACCGAGAACTAAAAGTCAATGAAAACCCAGCCATACAGTTTCACTGGCAAGATCGAGACCTCTGATAGGGCCCTCTCAAAAGAACAGACTGTTTGGGCACCTGCGGGGACAGAGTGCCAGCACCATGGAGTGCTGTAACCAGTAGACCTATTTGAGGAGTCAGGATCAGATGCCAAGACAGGTGGGAAAATAAAGAGTAGGTGTTTGACTTCTGGCCTTGCTGGACGAAGGAAAAGCGTAGCTATCCAGTTGATTGTGGGTGGTGATGTTTTGAGAAAATTAGAAACAAAATCAGACTGTTTAAAGTCTCAAGCAGTAGGGAACCTTGGAGAAAGAAGGTGTGAGCTCCATAAAAAGCCAAAGGTAAAGGAAACAAATTATACCCCAGAAAAAGCCACTTGGCTCCTTCCATTTTGAAAATGCTGGCAGACTAGAGTGTTAGAGAATGAATCTCAAATGCAGCGTGTGGTAACTCTCCAACCCCGGATGCACAGAACAAACCTCCACCTGCACACACTTACACCACACATACGCACACGCGCACACACACACACACAGAGTCCTGTTTAATTTGAAAAGAAGCCTGTCAGCCCTGGATGAAAAGCATTCTCAATGGCCTTGAAGAGTGTGAGAGCTGGTAGCTGGGGACGTAGCTCTGGTAGCAGATGTTGAGCAAGATCAGCAGCAACATCACCCTTCACTTCACTGAATGTCATTCCCGTCCATGGCTTCAGTTCTCGCAAGTGTGGCAATGACTACCAAGGTCACGTGTTCAGCTGTGACCTCTCCCCTGAGCTTTAGTCCCACGTATCCAACATCTACTCTATGTCTGCACAAAGATGGCACAAGGGTATCTCAACATCCACATGTGCAAACTGAACCTGTCCTCTTTCCTCACACCTGGTCCTCTTCCAGAATGCCTGTCAGGAGATGGCTCCCTCATCTATTTAATTGTAGAAGCCAAAACCCAAGAGTCACTGTGGATGCATCCTGTGCTCTGCTGTGCTTAGTTGCTCAGCTGTGTCTGACTCTTTGAGACCCCATGGACTGTAGCCCACCAGGCTCCTCTGTCCATGGGGATTCTCCGGGCAAAAATACTGGAGTTGATTGCCATGCCCTCCTCCAAGGGATCTTCCCAACCCAGTGATCAAACCCAGGTCTCCTGCATTGCAGGCAGATTTTTTACTGTTTGAGCCACCTAACTGCTGACTTTTTAGCATCAAGCTTCATCAGTCTTCACCAAGTTCTCCATTCTGTCCACTTATCTTCATTCATTTTCTACCATCACCTTAGTCTTTCTCAGTTACCATCTTGTTTCATCTTGACTACTATTCTAGCCTCCTAACAGGCATCTCACACTCACTCTTAACACTCCAGACTGTTCCTTATATAGAGCTTTATAAATCCTTTCATGTTTTTCCATTGCTCTTAGGCTAAGGAGCAGAATTATTATCCTGGCCACAAAGATTTTAATAGTCTGGTCCCTACATACTCAGTATCAGCTGAACTCTACTTCTTATTCTGACTTCACACCATACAATTTCTTTCACCTCTTGGAACACATTGTCTCTTCCTGGAACAGAATCTTTGCTGCAACAATTGCTTCTTCTTAAAATTCTCTTCTGAGCTGACCCATTCTCTCTTCAAATACCACCTTAAATGTCACTTCCTTAGAAAAGCTTCCTGGCAATCCACTCAAACTGGATTGCATCTCCTTTTTATGCTGTCATAGAACTTCATACATTTCTTTCCTAGCACTTCTGATAGTAGAGGAATATGTGTCCTTTTGCTTCACATTTATTTCCCCTTCCAGGTAGACTATAAGTTCCATCGGTGTGGTGACCACTACTATTTTTGTTCTTGTTTGTTTTTAATCACTGTGGACAAAGCTGTTCCCCAAGACCCAGATACTGCTCAAGTCACAGGCATTCAATTAATATTTTTCTACTGTATTAAGGAATAAATGGAAACTGATGCCCAAAGGCTCCATGTGTAAGAAAGCCAGTGGGCTGCCATCCCCTCGTTCATTCACATAGTAGCTCTTGTTTGAATACTGAACACCGACTGACCACCTGATGGCTTGTTGGCTGAGACTATATTGATCGACTGTGCAAGTTTGATCTGTGCACATCAATTTGGGCCACGGGGAACCCTAGCTAGGTGGTTAATAACCTATCTTTCTTCATCTTACCCTTCTTCAGTACCCAGCTGGGGCAACACAGTCAAACCACAGAGTGATAAAGCCTGATCCTTATGTCTAAGCTTAGAGAGGTTATGATGGTCTTGGCCTGGAGGGGAGGAAAGGGGACTTGAGCTCCACACCTGCCTCAACAGCGAGGTCGATTACAACTGACCTGTGGAGTGTCTATGCCTGTAAAGATGTGAGAGAGAGACCTGGTTCTGTGGGTCAGAGGTCATCCTTAAGAGGGTACAAGAGCTAGTTGTGCCAATAAGGGCAGGGCTCCTAATTTCTTGCTTGGCATCCCACATGGGAGCCACCTCCTCAGTGACATTTCTCCCTTCCACACCATGACAGGAAGCTACCTGGATAACTCAGGCCACAACCTTTCTATTATGAAGGAGTCTGGACTAGTACAGTCTCAAGAAACTTCTTAAGTTGGATATAAAATAGGTTCACCTGATAACTACATCATCTTCTACATGAGGAATATTTAAAGTCGCAAGTGTCTAGGCTGAACTGAGATAAGAACCCATAAAATGCATGAAAAGATCCAAATGACTAGTGTCTGCAAATGAATCCCAAAAATATTTTCTACACTCTTTTGGTATGTCTAGGTCTGATCAAATCAGGAAAACCAGATGTTAAGAGAGAGAAGAAAGAAAAAAAAAAATGAAGAAAGCACCACAAACAAACTGTCTGACGATTTTACAAAAACAAAAATGAAATTAGATCATTCATTTCTCAAAATTTCACAGTGCCAATTCTGATCTAAGTGGGTCTGCTTATCTGAAATTCTACAATGATCATAGTTAAGGCCAAATCCCCTTTATACAGAAGATGTAGAGAGTTTTGCTTTATTTTGGTAATAACATTAACTAATACACTGGAGCATTTTAGAATTTATAAATCATGGTCACATGCATTCTATCACTGGGGCTGTTCAAAATTCTGGGAGGTTGTATGAGAACATGTTATTGCCACATTAATATTGCAATTGAGGAAACTAAGACTCAGAGAATTTTACAAAGGATAATGTATTACTTTTACACCTGAGACTTAACAGCTAAATCCTGTCCTCTTTCCATTACTTCACACTACCATTTTCTTTGTTTTATTGTACTGTTTAAAAATAGCCATTGATTGAGCTAAAAAAAATCTGTCAAATATGTACATTTGTGTTATAAAAATAATGATTTATCAAAGTTATTACCAAACAAAAGTTATCAACTTTCTGCATTTTTCCACTGTTTTATAATTCAGTGTTAATTTGGTCTACATAGAGCTTATAATAAAAACAACAACTCCTGTTACAGAAATGTGAACTATGAAACCTAAATCTGGTCTGTTTCTACTTCTGTGTGTTTGGGAGATAAGTTAATAGTTCCCAGCCAGTAAGTTTCCATTTTGGTTCGTTTAAAAGGGTTACGCCACTGTTTTCTTTCTAAGATGAATTTTTGCATTTTCATTTTTTAAAATATTTTTATTCATCAAGCAACTGATCAAAAAATATTTAGTCTCAGTCCTATGCTGGTATCTGAGGCAGACATGGTTGGATGAGGGCCATTGTACTCACCAGTTGTTTAGAATGGCATGGGAGGCTGGGCACACCAGAAGCCAGCAGCAAATAGCAGGTCCACGGGTACCAACATATTAGGGCATCGATGCTGAGTACAGGGAAGGGAGAGGGAGAGCGAAGAGTTAGCAGAGCTGCAGGAGAGAGGAACTAAGCTATTTGTGGAAGTTAGACTCTCAGCTACTTGCTGAGCGAGAACAGAAGTGCCCAGCAAATATATAACCCCGACACTGGGGCTTGAGCCATTAGGTCAGTTTGTTCTCATTGTTACTTCCGTTGTCTTCCTTTACTATCTGAAGGATGGCTGAGGGCTATAGAAGATGTTCTTGGACAAGATTCTTTTTCATTGGCTGACTATAAAACATTTTATTTTACAACACTTCTACTTCCAAAATACATAGGTAATTATCTTCTCATTCACTCTCCCAACCAGGCCCCAAAAGTGGGGCAAAGCAGGTTATGTCTCTTCTCATGGGGAAGCTGACATTCTGGGGAGATACATGTGCTTGTTGTCACCAGGGGAACAAGCTCCCTTCTTGTTTTCTTTCCACTCTGGGCTTTTGCTCCACTGACAAGTGTGTGTGTGTGTTTGCACATGCACACTTGTGTGCTTTGTTTTGGATTATTTCATTATAACATTCTGTTATTCATTATAATGTTCTTATACAGACTTCTAAATGGTGGAAACAGAAGACACAAACATCACAGAAAACGGCTGTAGAATCTTGAGATTCAATGCAAAAGCCTCACAGTTTCCCCCAGGTTTATATGCAAAACTAAAAATCTTATGCATAACTACATGACACTTTATCCAAAATCTTAGTTCTAGAAACATTCCAACACAGCTGGACTATTTCAAGGCTGCAAAGAATTCCTAACAGCACCTGTCATCGCCAAATTTGGGTCATCTCCTTGTAAGTGCAAGTTGATATGTGAAGTGGAGACCTTCCCTCAGAGCCCCCCAGTTTCTTAGACTATTTGGATCCCAATTTATCGCAAGGTTGAAAATGAAAGTCACTCAGTCATGTCTGACTCTTTGTGACCCTATGGACTGTAGCCTGCCAGGCTCCTCTGTCCATGGAATTATAACCTACAATATCTTTTACTTTGCTCTTTTCTCCAGGAGACACCTTCCAGGATCATACCTGTGGGAAAAACGTTGGACTTGGCTCATTGGGAATTCCATCCCAAGAAACAATCCCTGGTTAAAGGCCAGCCTTAGTGGAAAGTCACCACTTCCTATCTGGATCCCCTTTATTTCCATCAAAACCCATTAATCTGAATCTCTTTCCATCACCAGAAGTTTTGTTTCCCAGCCAATGGTCACATATACCCCCAGACAATCGCTTTCATTCAGTTGGCCTCTTCCTGGCTACCCAATGACTTCTGCTTCTAATTGGCACAAATTTCCTCCACCTAAAGAAATTCTGCCTGCTTCCCACTAGGAAACTGATGAAGGTCACTACAAGGTAACTCTGTTTTTCCCTGTCTAAATATTTGGGAGACATTTTTGTGCAAAAGACACCATCAAGATAATGAAAAGACATCCCACAGAATGGGAGAAAATATATGCAAATCATATATCTAGTAAGGGGCTCAGTTCAGTTCAGTCACTCAGTCATGTCCAACTCTTTGCGAACCCATGAATCGCAGCATGCCAGGCCTCCCTGTCCATCACCAACTCCTGGAGTTCACTCAGACTCACATCCATCAAGTCAGTGATGCCATCCAGCCATCTCATCCTCTGTCGTCCCCTTCTCCTCCTGCCCCCAATCCCTCCCAGCATCAGAGTCTTTTCCAATAAGTCAACTCTTCACATCAGGTGGCCAAAGTACTGGAGTTTCAGCTTTAGCATCATTCCTTCCAAAGAACACCCAGGACTGATCTCCTTCAGAATGGACTGGTTGGATCTCCTTGCAGTCCAAGGGACTCTCAAGAAGAGTCTTTTCCAATGAGTCAACTCTTCGCGTGAGGTGGCCAAAGTACTGGAGTTTCAGCTTTAGCATCATTCCTTCCAAAGAAATTCCAGAGCTGATCTCCTTCAGAATGGACTGGTTGGATCTCCCTGCAGTCCAAGGGACTCTCAAAAGAGTCTTCTCCAACACCACAGTTCAAAAGCATCAATTCTTCTGCGCTCAGCCTTCTTCACAGTCCAACTCTCACATCCATACATGACCACTGGAAAAACCATAGCCTTGACTAGACGGATCTTAGTGGGCAAAGTAATGTGTCTGCTTTTGAATATGCTATCTAGGTTGGTCAGAACTTTTCTTCCAAGGAGTAAGCATCTTTTAATTTCATGGCTGCAGTCTTTAGTTTTATGCAATTCATATACATATATGGAAATTAATAAATATTGTAAGTAGATTTTTAAGTATTTCACTTAGATGCCTAAAAGTTTATATGTTCAAGTTGGCAGACATTTTTCCCCTTAATTTGGGAAAATGGACATTGGCTTTGTAATTGGAAGTAAGTTGTGTTTAGATATGCAGACAATTAGGGAAAGGGCAGCCTGCAATGCTGGAGCCCTAGCTTCGATCCCTAGGTCAGGAAGATCTGAGAAGGAAATGGCAACCTGCTGTGGTATTCTTGCCTGGGAAATCCCATGGACAGAGGAGCCTGGTGGGCTACAGTCCACAGGGTTGCAAAGAGTTGGACATGACTTAGTGACTAAACCAGAAACATTATGTGAGGAAAGCCCAAGTAGGTAGATGAGGCAAGCACAAANGTATTCTTGCCTGGGAAATCCCATGGACAGAGGAGCCTGGTGGGCTACAGTCCACAGGGTTGCAAAGAGTTGGACATGACTTAGTGACTAAACCAGAAACATTATGTGAGGAAAGCCCAAGTAGGTAGATGAGGCAAGCACAAATAACCTCCCCTTCTATTTATGATTCTCAGCAATTATCACTGCACTATTTTAGGATAAGAAAGTGCTCATAAGCCGCTGAACTGTGAACTTGCCCAGGCTTGCTCTTGGGCTAGTGAGGTTTTTAGAGGAAAGTGGAGGTATTGCAGTTGCCATAGCAACCCCAACAATACAGGCTCTGATGTGTCCAACACCTCCCCGGGGCAGGGGAGGAAAATGCTATCATGGTAGAGGGAGATTTTCCACTTTTACTATTTTTAAGTACAATATTATTGTTTTATATAATTTGTAAATTGACCCATCTCCAATTCCAGCTACCTACTGCCTCAGACACACACACCCCCTCTTCATTGCTCCATCCCATCAATCTAATTTTCCCCAAAGACAATTAAAAGAATTTTGGTTGAGGACGCAGCTATTACATGGACTGGATGTCCTGTCTGCATTCTGGTTTGTGGCCATAACCGTGTAAAATGCTTCTCCAGAAACACAGAACTTCCAGATGCCTCCTTCACTTTCAGAGAGTATCTTAACTTTTATGTGCAACTAAATACGTGCCAGGATGCAGACCCCTAAGCAAAATCTGGAGGAGGCATGGTCCTCCAGTCTACTTATCCTATATTTTCCTGTTACCCATTCAGAAAAACTCCTAAAGCTCAAAGAGAAATTCTGAAGCGCATTCAAACATGTTTAACCAAATCAAGCCCTCTCAGCTTTCCAAATTACAGATGAAAGGACTGTCCTCCTCTTCTTGTTTTAAATACTCTTCCTCCTACAGCTCCTCCCCCAATTCTTCTGTTAGGGGAAGCAAGCTGACTGAGACCGCCTGCCCTGGCCAGGCACCATAATAACCATTTGCATGAGTTGTTTTAGGACAGGGTGTCCTAGTGAGGAACGTGGAACTAATAAGCCACCACCAGCCAGCAGAGTTTGGGAAAGGTCAAAAGGAGACACGTGTCTGACCACCTCCCAGAATCCTTCTCTCTGGCATCCATCTTGGCTGAACAAGGCGTGCACCACCAAGAATGATTGGCTAAAGACAACCTGAAAACTAATCCCATCACCATAAAACCGGAGAATGCAAGCTATGTGGCAGAGCAGTTCTCCTGGGCTCCCTTACCTTACTGCTCTCCACCCAGGAACTCTTTTCCCAATAAAATCTCTTGTTTTGTTAGCACACGTGTCTCCTTGGACAATTCATTTCTGAGTGTTAGACAAGAGCCCACTGTCAGGGCCTAGAAGGGGTCTCCCTTCCTGCAACACTTCTATTAGTAGTAAGGAGAGGAAAGAGTGCAGAAGGAGTACCTTTCAGTCTTGATAGAACGTGGAGATGAACAGATGTCATGATTTTTACATTTTAGCCATAGCATTTATAAGAAATACATGACATTTGTGAAAAAAATTAAATAACAGATGTTTATGGATTCGTGAATGTACTAAACAATGATGAAGTTATTAGCAAATGAATCTGAGAAAACAAACATTTTTCCATTTTGTAATCTCTGGGGCAGGCAAAGGAAAAAGTGGGAAGGTCGATGCAGTTGATTCTGGGTATGCGCTTATGTTACCCTTTCCCAAAGAGCATTCCATGGAGATTTAGTCCTTTTTAGCCTCCTTAAAACACACACACACACACACACACACACAAGTTCAAAAGCATCAATTCTTCAGCACTCAGCCTTCTTCACAGTCCAACTCTCACATCCATACATGACCTCTGGGAAAACCATAGCCTTGACTAGTATCCTGAATATATAAAGAAATCTTACAACTGAACAAAAAAAAGAAAACAACCCACAGAAATGGTCAAATGGTTTGACTAGAAATTTCTCTAAAGAAGATATAAAAATGGTCAATAAGCAAATGAAAAGATGTTCAACATCATTAGTTATTTGGGAAACACAAATCAAAATCATGAGACACCACTTTATGCCCACTAGAATGGCTCTAGTAAACAAACAAAAAACAGAAAGTAGCAAGTGTCGCTGAGAATGTGGAGAATCTGGAACCTTCATACATTGCTAGTGAGAATGTAAAATGGTGTGGCAGCTCTGGAAAACAGTTTGGTGTGTCTCAAAAAGTCAAACATAAAATTGCTATTCAATCCAGAAATTCTACTCCTAGGTAAACCCAGGAGAATTTAAAATAACAAACAAAAATTCAAACAAAAACTTATTACACAAGTGTTCACAGTAACATTGTTCATTAAGAGCCAGAATTGGAAACAACCTCAGTATCCATCAACTGACCAAACAAAACATAGTATATACATATACGAGGATCAGTCATGTCTGACAACTTGTGACCCTGTGGGTTGTAGCCCACCAGGCTTCTCTGTCCATGGAATTTCCCAGGCGAGAATACTGGAGTGAGTAGCTATTTCCTACTCCAGGGGATCATCTTCTCGACCCAGGGACTGAACCCACATCTCTTGTGTCTCCTGCATTAGCAGGCGGCTTCTTTATCACTGTGCCACCTGGGAATCCCATTAGTATATACATACCATGGGATATTATTCAGCCATAAAAAGGAATTAAGTACTGATACATGCTATAACATGGATGAGCTCTGAAAACTTTATGTTAAGTAAAAACAGCCAGTCACAAAAGACCTCACTGTGTTTGATTTCTTGATATGAAATATCTGCAATAGACAAATTCATAGAGACAGAAAGCAGATCAGGTCACCAGGGGCTCAGGGAAGAGGAAAATGGGGAGCAAATGCTCGATGGGCACAGAGTTTCTTTTCAAGGTGATAAAAATGCTCTGGAATTAAACAGTGGTAATGCTCAAAATTCTCCAAGCCAGGCTTCAGCAATATGTGAACCGTGAACTCCCTGATGTTCAAGCTGGTTTTAGAACAGGCAGAGGAACCAGAGATCAAATTGCCAACATCCGCTGGATCATGGAAAAAGCAAGAGAGTTCCAGAAAAACATCTATTTCTGCTTTATTGACTATGCCAAAGCCTTTGACTGTGTGGATCACAATAAACTGTGGAAAATTCTGAAAGAGATGGGAATACCAGACCACCTAACCTGCCTCTTGAGAAATCTGTATGCAGGTCAGGAAGCAACAGTTAGAACTGGACATGGAACAACAGACTGGTTCCAAATAGGAAAAGGAGTACGTCAAGGCTGTATATTGTCACCCTGCTTATTTAACTTATATGCAGAGTACATCATGAGAAACGCTGGACTGGAAGAAACACAAGCTGGAATCAAGATTGCCGGGAGAAATATCAATAACCTCAGATATGCAGATGACACCACCCTTATGGCAGAAAGTGAAGAGGAACTAAAAAGCCTCTTGATGAAAGTGAAAGAGGAGAGTGAAAAAGTTGGCTTAAAGCTCAACATTCAGAAAACGAAGATCATGGCATCCGGTCCCATCACTTCATGGGAAATAGATGGGGAAACAGTGGAAACAGTGTCAGACTTTATTTTGAGGGGCTCCAAAATCACTGCAGATGGTGACTGCAGCCATGAAATTAGAAGACGCTTACTCCTTGGAAGAAAAGTTATGACCAACCTAGATAGTATATTCAAAAGCAGACACATTACTTTGCCGACTAAGGTCCATCTAGTCAAGGCTATGATTTTTCCTGTGGTCATGTATGGATGTGAGAGTTGGACTGTGAAGAAGGCTGAGCACCGAAGAATTGATGCTTTTGAACTGTGGTGTTGGAGAAGACTCTTGAGAGTCCCTTGGACTGCAAGGAGATCCAACCAGTCCATTCTGAAGGAGATCAACCCTGAGATTTCTTTGGAAGGAACGATGCTAAAGCTGAAACTCCAGTATTTTGGCCACCTCATGTGAAGAGTTGACTCATTGGAAAAGACTCTGATGCTGGGAGGGATTGGGGGCAGGAGGAGAAAGGGACGACCGAGGATAAGATGGCTGGATGGCATCACTGACTCGATGAACGTGAGTCTGAGTGAACTCCAGGAGTTGGTGATGAACAGGGAGGCCTGGCATGCTGCGATTCATGGGGTCGCAAAGAGTCGGACACGACTGAGCGACTGAACTGAACTGAACTGAACAGTACACTACACTGTAAATGTACTAAAAGCCACTGAACTGTGTGCTTTACAGTGGTTAAAATGGTGTGTTTTATCTAAACGTAATAAAAAATTTTTAAGAAAGAAACTTAAAGGAGTACAATAAAAATCAGATGGGACTAAAAGTGCTTTCTTACTCATTTCCAATTTGTTTTCTTAGAAATCACCACATGTAGGGAAAACTACGCTTTGGAAATTCAGGCATGTGATGAGCTTAAAAACAAAACAAACAGACAACAAAAACAGCAACAGCAGCACAGGGATTTCAGAGTTGGTTCTAGCCTTGAATTTCAGAGCAGCATCACCCCGGGGAAGTCTCTTCATTTCCCTGCGCTCTGGTTACCTCAGATGACACCCTGACGTCCACCTGCCCAACGTACAGGCGAGACCTGGTCTGGATCCAAGAACTACATAGAAAGGCCGTGAGTCAGTTGTCAGTTCTGAGCCTGACTCATCACAAGATGGGTTAATGGTAAAGTGGGGGGCGGGGGGCGGTGCAATCCACAGTTTTTCCTAAAATTTCCCCTGAATGATCCTCATTTGTGGGCAAAATGCTCAAGAATGCTATTTTTAAAGGGTGACGATATTTGGTTAAAATGTTCTCAGAAGAAGGGGAGGTACGGACCGGGAGAAATTTGCCCAAACCACAAGGCCTCCGAACTCTAGTCCACATCACCAGCAACAGCCCTAATGAGCTCTGTGCTGGACTCTCCAAATTGAATTACATAATACATTTCCGTTTCATTTCATGAATCACAACTTGGGATACAATGTTCCTGGGTTGCAGTTGATATATTTCAGAGATTACCAAAGATTTCAAAAAGAAAAATCTATTTTATTAAATTCATATGTAAAATGTCTGTATGTCAGCCAACTTATTTATTTCAAATTTGGGATTTTCTTAAACACTGTAGTTAGAGCTCAACGTCAAGAGAGTTCCCGATAAACTCACTTATGAACGGTAAAAAGGCAGTTGCCCCTGGATTTTTCATTTCTTCTGACAGCTCAGTTCCTGGCTGATGATGGTGGGTTTTATTTCAGCTGCCCCTGTTGGAGTCCCTTTGCGGTTGAAAGTGAGAATGAGTGGTTAAAGCCTCAGAACATGGACCAGGGGAAGTGAAACTTGTATGGGGAACTAGGTGACAGTTTAGTTCGCCATAACCCTAAGCCCCATGTTTAAATGTTAACTCCTCTGTGGATGGCGTATCTATGGCATCTGGGGTGCTCACCCCCCTTTGCTCAGTACATCATAGGAGTTAGAGCACCAGTTCTGAAATCAGACAAGTTCAAATTCTAGCTCAGCTGTTGTTAGCTCTGCAGCTTTGGGAAGGTTATTTAATCTCCCTAAGCGTCAGTACAGTAAGCTGTAACATGGGAATAATAATAGCACATAAGAATAATAACAATGTCATAGAGATGTTACAGCGACCAACTACATGCAGTCCTTGGGGCAAATAGCGCAGTGCCTAGCACACAGTAAGTGGTCAGTAAACATCAGTTGTGTATTAATGCTGTTTTCCTACCTTAGAGGCAGCAACTCTGAATTACATATTGAGTTTTGGCACATCCAGCATCTCCCCAGTCTCCACTCATTTTCCAAACTTACAATCTGGTTCACTTTTGTGAAAGTTCGTCCTCTTTGAGATGTGACCTGCTGTACGCTGTTAATTCACGTATTCATTCATCATTCATTTAATATTTCCTTACTATTGTCGATGTGCCAAACAGAAAGTTAAACATTAGGGGGACAAAATAGAGAAAAACAAAACAGAGTTTCTTCCCTCCAGGTTCTAACTGAGGAAACAAGATTGAGATGACAAGGAACTCGTTCTGGAGAGTGCTGAATGTGATGAAGCTGCTGCAGAAGCAGAGGGAAAGGCCTTCTGAACCAGACTGGGCCCTGGGTGAGCTCTGTCTTCTCTACCAGGCGGCTGTGTAGGTGAAACAAAAAGCAAAAAGCAGAGTGGAAATGGAAAAGGGCTGTGAGTGGAGGAGACAGACTCATTGAGCAGACGGAGACTAATCACCAGGAAGTGGCTGAGATCAGGTGGAGAGAACTTCAGTTTTAAATGTCACTCCAACAATTGTAACCCCATTTTACAGAGGAGGAAATGGAGGCCCAGAGAGATTTGTGAGCCTGGTCCAAGGTCATACGGGGGTTTCTCCGGTGGCACTGCAGTAAAGAATCCACCTGCAATGCAGGAGCCACAGGAGCCGTGGGTTGGATCCTGGGTCAGGAAGCTCCCCTAGAGGAGGGCATGGCAACCCACTCTGGTATTCTTGCCTGGAGAATCCCATGGACAGAAGCGCCTGGAGGGCTACAGTCCATGAGGTCACAAAGAGTCAGAAACAAATGAAGCAACCTAGAACACACACACACAAGATCATACAGCTAGTAGTTAATGGCAGAGGTGTGACTTGACCCCAAAGCTGACTCTTTCCATAGGACCATACCACATTCCCCTTACTCTATCACGCATTCTATAAAGAAGCCTGTGATTAGTATTGATTAGAAGTCTAAAGAGGCTTCCTGGTCTTTTGGACTAACATACATCGCACCAATCATCATTGAATGGTATATGGATGGTCTAATCTCAATTTTTTCCAAAGCAGTAACGAGTAGGTGATAAGTCATTTGAATGGTACTGGCAATTCCTTTCAGCCTACATTCTCACACCCCAGCTTAAATTTCTCTAACACAACGCAGGTGTGGCAGGGCATTTTCAACTCTTACTATGGAAGACAAAAACAATCCTTAGCTTATAAAGGAATACTATTGCTCTATTAGCATGCTTGGCTTTTTCTCTTTGTAACCCCTAATTACCTTATTTATGAATAGGATAAGATCTTTTCTTTATCTAAACTCACTGGAGTTAACAACCGTGATGACGGATCTTGCCGAAGACCAAGTTCATAGTGCGGAGGGGTTAGTGTGTGTGCGTTCATGTCCCACAGGCCCTGCCCTCAGGGTGACACCTCACCTTACATCCGCACTGCATTTGTAGTTTATGAATTCTTGTGCTTCCTCTATGTTCTTTTGATGTTCACAGCAACTCTGGGAGGAAAAGAGAATCATTTTTTCCCATGTCCACTCCACAGAGCGCTTAGGGGATGGTTACAGAGTGACAAGGGCCAGCACTGACCCCCATGGCCTGCATCCCAGACAAGTTTTGTTCCCTGCACTGCACTCTCTCCTAATTGCTCTGTTCATTTTGTACCTGTGAGGGTTAACTGGGAACACAGGAGTTCTGTTAAATATCACAGTAGTTAGTACATTTTAATCCTGATCCCCTAGCCTACTGTAGCTGCTGTAAAATATATGGCAATAATTTCCTGAGGCAGAGTAATGTACAAGGAATGTCAGGCCAGCCTCTGGGCATATTTGCCTTAGCTCAGTTTTATTAAAGTGAAACTTTTATTAAGGCATGTGGTGAATTGAGCAATCGGCATGATTCATGCCGTTATAAACCCATTGCTACACTCACAATAAATCAATGAGCCATTGTCGTACATTTGCTGTGGAGTTGGTAGAAACGAGGAAAAAATCAATATGGGGATATTATTCAGACCATATGAAAGTATTAAAGTGTATTCTGTGTGTATTAAACCTGGCCAAACCATATTTCATGTGTACTTTTTTTTTCCGTAAAGATCTCCGTTAGTATCCTCTACCTTATATTATTTGCTAATCCATATGCTGTTGTGAAATAATTAGAGGAAATATTTTAAATTCCATGTAAGTCTTTATGATTTTTAAAGTGCATTTCATCATGATGAATTTACATAATAAAGTAGTCCTGAGGACAAAGCATTCACAATATTAACAATGAGACTCGTCTGTTACAAACATACTATAGCCATAACTGTATCACTAATAATAATAATAATAAACCAACAGGAGGAAGTGATTTAAGCCAGAGAAAGGGCACTTTTCATGATCTCCCTGTTCAATGGGGACAATCACTGAGCCAGCCACAATCTCCACGTATCTGGAAACTATTACTGTATCTCCGTTTACCTGGAACCTTCTCTGGTTGTTGAAATCCATATCAGTGACAGACGTCTCCCTTTAGGGCTGCAGTGTGTGATCACCTTTGTTTCTGGATTAGGAACTTTCAGGTTCCTCTGGAGGCTGATGTGAGTTGGTCACAAGAAAAGGTATAGCTACATCTGGCTTCAAACACAAGCTGCAATACCACTGCGATCATTCTCTGGTTTGGGTGGTGGGGAGCTGGGTTACTCATGGCCATCTTAGTCACTGACAGTGGTTTCTGTGGTGCTCTAATGATTTCTGAAGCAAAGTTGGGTTTCACAAAACACTTTTGTAATGCCCAGAGGGTTCAAGGCCCTCTACTAGGCATGAAAGGAAAGCCGTGTAAATGTACCTTGGTGCTAAGTTCAGCTGGGCCATCTCTAACAAGTGCTGTAGGTAGAGAGGATCACGGAGACTGAGAGGAGGCAGAGACAGTTCCAACTGGAGAGACTGAGATTCTGGAAGAAATTTTGAAGAATGTTTTCAGCTTCAACAGTCTTAACACATGGACCAATAATATTTTCCCTGTCCTCGAGTTGTAGGCTGTAGGCAGCTGGCTACCCAAGAGCTATTTTTGGGAGTAACAGAATCAGTAGCTCCACATAATTGAAAGTCCGTTGGGAGTCTCCTTATTGACATCATTTTACATTTTCCAATAGCAGAAGAGATCCAAATGCATAATCCAGGCACCCTGGACATGAAAGGAATTTTGTGACAAGCCTTGTAATTAAAACAATTATGTTCATTTTCTGATGGAAAGCTTCCTGTGGAATTTGTTTTATTTTTTATGTATGACAGACTTAATAAAAATACTATTCTAAGTACTAACCTAATACTAATACTAACCTAATACTAATCTAATACTAACCTAAACTCGTTAAAACTAAGGGATTTAATTTTGCTTGATTTCAAAAGAAACAGGAGATAGAGAGAGCAAAAATAATCAGGAAAGCTGAGTAAAAGAGTTGACCCCACAGAGAACACAGGTCAAGGAAGCTAGAACTGAGCATCCCTTTTGCCAGGTCACTCCCGGCTCTGCTAATGAGTGTGATAACTCCAGTGCTTCCAGTATACAGGCTGAACGGGCTGGGTTTTTTGCTGCCTTCCGTGTTTCCACCTGGAGCCGAAGCTGTTGATGACAGGGAGCTTCAATGGAGAGACCAGAGTGCCTGCGATACAGTCTTTTGCTCTGCTGTGGTATGTGAGTCTTTCAGGGCATATGGTCGGAGACGATCCTTCATGGCCTATGATGTCAGATTATCCACTGAGACTGAGGTCTCTTTGCAGAAATGCACTGAGATGCAGATAACTGTATTTCAAGTTGTTGTGACAGACAAGACTGATCCTGGGAAGGAGTGACGGGTCGAGCACTATGGGATGATACATGTGTGCAAAGTCACTAGATTGAGGCATGGCAAACGGAGAAGGAAATGGCAACCCACTCCAGTATTCTTGCCTGGAGAATTCCATGCACAGAGGAGTCTGGTGGGCTATAGTCCATGGGGTCGCAAAGAGTGAGGACAGGGCTGAGTGACTAACACACACACTGCTGCTGCTGCTGCGTCGCTTCAGTCGTGTCCGACTCTGTGCGACCCCATAGACGGCAGCCCACCCTGCTCTCCCATCCCTGGGATTCTCCAGGCAAGAACACTGGAGTGGGTTGCCACAAACTGAGCTCTCAGCGAATTTTGCAGTTCTTTCCTTTCTGGAGGTTTTTCAGCAGGCAGCACTGGTCACCATCCAAAACCCTATGGTCAGCCACTCCGCAGAGCTCAGCCCCACAGGCTGGGAGTTCCAGGTCACTCCCGGGCCTCCCCTGGGCTCCCCCAGCTGAGCTATCCTCTTCTTGCTACACCCCTGCTAGCTCCATAAACCAGAGGACCATTTAGAGGGCTGTCTTCAGCTCTTTCCTCTCCAGGTTTAATTACGCCAATCATTTTATTCTAAATCTTTATTTTGTTTCACCTTTTCTACCTTTCATTAGTGCTCTTGTTTTTTAATTTTTTTTTCCTTAGACCGTTCCTCTGAATGATCTGTATTCTTGGAATCTCCTGGCCTCCAGCGCTGGGCTGAAAATACACAGAGTGGGAAATGACCCCATTTAAGAAGTATTCATGAGAATCCATGTACTCCTGACCCTGGCTAGATACTGGGTGTACAAAAAAGCAGAATGGCATGGAAGAAAGATGACTTTCAAAATCAAACGGATGTGGGTTCAGATAGATGCTTTGCCACTTACTAAGCTGTTGTGGTCTTAATTTCTCCATCTGTACCAGAACCAAGTTTAAAGTATTTACCAGTGCTTGACACGTGGGCACCCAATGCATGAAATCCATCATATCTACTAGTATTTCTTAAATGTAATCTAGACCCTCACTGAGTACATGTTTCTCGGGCTCATGATCTTTTGAGAACATGCTCCATGTTGAGAACATGCTTTTGCTCCACATTGCTGAATTATCTTCAAATTTGTTTAAATAATTGAAATGAGATTTTGGAAGGGATTTACTGAGCCAGAGCCATGAGTCCAACAAACAGCCTCAGTGTTGATTAAAACTCAGTGAAGTTCTCTTTTTGTCCTTAAATCTTGTCTCTCAGAGACCATCCAGACCTTGATCTTATTCCCAGCCTCACCCCAGATCCCCTTCTCCACCCTGGGCCAGCAGTGAAGGACTAAAGGCTGAGGGTGTTGGTCAGCAAGCCTTGGCAATTGTTTGAATGGACTTTCCCCTCCCAATCACATGCTTATTTTAATAGAGGACTGTATAAGACCTCACTGCCTTTCAGACACTGAGGAAGGAAGGTTTCTTGGCAGATCTACAGGCCGTGGCCCACCCTAGGCCAAGTGAATCAGAATCTCCAGGCAAAGACACAGGAATCTGCTTTTAACAAGTCATCAGGCAAGTTATAAATCTGAACAAGTCATTTATAAAACAGTGACTGTGCATCCCCATGTCTTTCAAGAGTTGTTTGGGGAAAAAGAAATGTAAAGCGAGATATACACTGTCAGAGAGTTTACAACTCTACTTGCACATTATATCTAAAATATGTGAGTAATGTATACATGTGAATATATGTGTGTGTATATATATATATATGCACAAGGATGTGTATACACACATGAACATACATACATATACATAGAACCATCTCACCAAGCAAATTAGTCATCAAAAGTGATATCAGGGACTTCCCTGGTGGTCCAGTGGCTAAGACTCTATGCTCCCAACGCAGGGGACCCAGGTTTGATCCCCAGTCAGGGAACTAGATCCCACATGCCACAGCTGAAAGATTCCACATGCCACAACAAAAACCCAGTACAGCCAAATAAAAAAAGAATAAAATATTTCCGTGTGGCACGAGTGGTAAGGAATCCACCTGCCAATTCAGGAGACATAAGAGATGGGTTCGATCCCTGGATTGGGAAGAGCCCCTGGAGGAGGGCATGGCAACCCACTCCAATATTCTTGCCTGGAGAATCCCATGGACAGAGGAGCCTGGTGGGCTACAGTCCATGAGGTCACAAAGAGTCAGACATGATTGAAGCGACTTAGCACAGCACACACAAAAAAAGTGAGATCAGCACGAGTAAAACGCACAGAAATAATATTCCCCAAAGACAGGACTAGAATGGCATTCAGAAGGAATGTGCAGGAGTTTTCAGCTCTTGTTATTATGGAAATAGTCAAATACTCACACAGGTAAAATAGTGCAGTGAACCCCCTGGATCTGTCACTGATTTTCTATAATTTTGCCCAACTTTTCATCTCTCTTCCTCATCGTTTCTCCCCACTCCCCACCCCTGCAGAGAGCACTCAAGCCCTGTCCTAGACCTTAAACTGACTGTCCCCCATCCATGACCAGAACATATTAGTGTTTACTCTATGGCTACAACTGTTCTCTGGAGGACAGGTCCACCAACCACACTTGGAGCAGAAGCGCACACCAGACGTCAGCTCACACAACTTTACAAAGACGAGAGCGGGAAGAGTCCAGGCAAGGACAGTTAGGAAATGGGACTGAACCATAAGCTTTACCATTATGACATATTAAAGTTTTAGATATTATGAAAATCATGTATGGCTGTCACATAAGCTTTCTGTAATAGAAAAAGAATTCCTTTAGAGTGTTTCTGATCTCATTGATTGCATTATTCATTATGTGTTGACTCTTTTTTATTTCTTCTAGGTCCTTGTTAAACCTTTCTTGCATTTTCTCAATCCTTGTCTCCAGGCTATTTATCTGTGATTCCATTTTTATTTCAAGATTTTGGATCATTTTCACTATCAATATTCAGAATTCTTTCTCAGGTAGATTCCCTCTCTTCCTCTTTTGTTTGGTTTGGTGGACATTTCTCCTGTTCCTTTACCTGCTGAGTATTCCTCTGTCTCTTCATCTTGGTTATATTGCTGCGTTTGGGGTGGTCTTTCTATATTCTGGGAGTTTGTGGAGTTCTCTTTATTATGGAGTTTCCTCACTGTGGGTGGGGTTGTATCTGTGGCTTGAAATGGGATCTAATTAAAATTAAAAGCTTCTGCACAACAAAGGAAACTACAAGCAAGGTGAAAAGACAGCCTTCTGAATGGGAGAAAATAATAGCAAATGAAGCAACTGACAAACAACTAATCTCAAAAATATACAAGCAACTTATACAGCTCAATTCCAGAAAAATAAACGACCCAATCAAAAAATGGGCCAAAGAACTAAATAGACATTTCTCCAAAGAAGACATACGGATGGCTAACAAACACATGAAAAGATGCTCAACGTCACTCATTATCAGAGAAATGCAAATCAAGACCACAATGAGATACCACTTCACACCAGTCAGAATGGCTGCGATCCAAAAGTCTATTGGTGATGGACAGGGAAGCCTGGTGTGCTGCAGTCCATGGGGTGGCAAAGAGTCATACACGACTGAGCAACTGAACTAAAGTGAACTGAACTGAAATGATGCTTAGGCTTAAGCTTTAATACTTTGGCCACCTGATGCAAAGATCCAACTCATTGGGAAAGACTCTGATGCTCTGAAAGATTGAGGACAGGAGGAGAAGGGGATGAAAGAGGACAAGATGGTTGGATGGCATCACTAACTGAATGGATGTGAGTTTGGTCAAGCTCCAGGAGGTGGTGAAGGACAGGAAGCCTGGTATGCTGCAGACCACGGGGTCACAAAGAGTAGGACATGACTGAGAGACTGAACAAGAACATAAGCTCTCTTACTAATGTGGCCGTATAGTCTATTTTTCCATTCATTATTTTCTTTTTACTTAATATTCAATCTAACCAAGAGTCAACTTACAAAATAGATGGTCAGAATTAGGAGTGTAGTCCCATTCAGTTCACATGATAAACACATTCATCTGATTCATAAAATAAAGTGACCAATAATACTGGGGCTATCCATCAGCACCAGATTGCTACCAGATACATTTATCCATTTAGAAATGCTGGATAGGGAAAGCTCTACTGGATATAAATTCTTACCTTTTAGATAGTTTTGTAGCTGTGATTCTGGACACAGCTCAAGTGGGAGCAAATTAAGGGCAATGGAAATAGTTATTGAGGATTTGCTGCTTAACATGAGTACATACAAGCTTTGAAAAGGACAAATTATTCAAATGTGTAGCATCTTTCAGAATCAGAGGAAAATATGCATAATGAAAGGCAGAATTTATTCCTAACTGTACCAATTATGTAGAAGCCTGGCACACAATTTTGCATAAAGAGTTAATGAGGGATTGCCCAGCAGTGGGATTGCTGGGTATCGAGGAAACCAGAATAGAAAGAGACACATGTACCCCAATGTTCATCGCAGCACTGTTTATAATAGTCAGGACATGGAAACAACCTAGATGTCCATCAGCGGATGAATGGATAAGAAAGCTGTGGTACATATATACAATGGAGTATTACTCAGCCATTAAAAATAATCATTTGAATCAGTTCTAATAAGATGGATGAAACTGGAACCAATTATACAGAGTGAAGTAAGCCAGAAAGAAAAACAACAATATAGTATACTAACACATATATATGGAATTTAGAAAGATGGTAATGAGGACCCTGTGTGCAGGACAGCAAGAGAGACGCAGATGTGTAGAGTGGACATTTGGACTCTGAGGGAGAGGGAGAGGGAGGGAGAGAGGGTGGGATGATTTGGGAGAATAGCATTGAAATATGTGTACTATCATGTAGAAATGAATCGCCAGTCTGTGTTCGATGCAGGATGCAGGATGCAGGATGCTTGGGGCTGGTGTATGGGGATGATCCAGAGGGATGATGGGAGGTGGGAGGAGGGAGGGGGGTTCATGTTTGGGAGCTCGTGTACACCCGTGGCGGGTTCATGTCAATGTATGCCAAAACCAGTAGAGTACTGTAAAGTAAAATAAAATAAAATTAAAAAAAAAAATTAGAAATAATACTATCTTCAAAATATAAAAAAAAAAAGAAGAAGAAGAAGAAAAAGAATTCCATACAGGTTATTTAAATTTCGCTAGTGTCTTCTGTACCCTCTGTGTCTCTCTCAGATCATTGTCACTGTACTCTACCTATATTTTTATATCCTGCTTTTTTTTAACTTAACACTCTAGCTTTAAAGTATGTCTCATGGTATTTCACAGTTTTTATCTTCATCATTTGTAATGATCTCACTAGTTCATTTCATAAATACATCATGATTTATTTTTTAAAAATCCCTTTAGTGATAAACACCAAAGTTCTCTACAGTTTTGTGTTATTACAAAAATGCTACAATGAATATTTCTGCATATAGGTTTTTCTTTACTAAGGGATATTTCTTTAGGAAGAGATATAGAAATAGGATTATGGGCCCTATGAGTATGTTTTGGTTCTTCATGTGTACTGCCAACTGCTTTCCAAAAGTCACTCAGTCGTGTCTGACTCTTTGCAACCCTATGGACCATACAGTCCATGGAATTCTCCAGGCCAGAATACTGGAGTGGGCAGCCTTTCCCTTCTTCAAGGGATCTTCCCAACCCAGGGATCAAATCCAGGTCTTGAGCATTGCAGGCGAATTCTTTACCAGGTAAGCCACAAGGGAAGCTTCCAAAAGGATTATGTCAATTTCTGTTGTCACCAGCAGTGCAAGAGAGTGCCAGCTATGGTGGATTCTGAACGGGGAAGGAGGATCATGCTGTGGATGATTTCTATACCCACGAGAGATTTCACCTTCCTCTTAGGGTATGAGGGAACCACTGGAGACTCTTGGATAAGAGAGCAAGCTGTGACAAGCTTTATCAAATTCACCTGAGGTTAGCACTTGTGCTACTTACGGAGTACACTGGATGAGTAGTTGGGGGCTGGGTTCTTGTGTTTGCACTGTTGAAACCAGCCATGGCCCCTTGAACACACCACATGTGTTTTTTCTATTGTTTAGTCGCTCAGTCTTGTCCAGTTCTTTGTGACCCCATGGACGGTAGCCCGTGAGGCTCCTCTGTCAATGGGATTTCCCAGGCAAGATACTGGAGTGAGTTGCCATTTCCTTCTCCAGGGGATCTTCCCGACCCAGGGAGTGTACCTGTAATGCTTGCATCCGCAGACAGATTCCTCTTGTCTTTAGACATTGGTGTTTGCTAAGTTAAATAAGGGTATGCAGTAGAGGATTCAGAAAACGAAGATCATGGCATCCGGTCCCATCACTTCATGAGAAATAGATGGGGAAACAGTGGAAACAGTGTCAGACTTTGTTTTTTTGGGCTCCAAAATCACTGCGGATGGTGATTGCAGCCATGAAATTAAAAGACGCTTACTCCTTGGAAGAAAAGTTATGACCAACCTGGATAGTATATTCAAAAGCAGAGACATTACTTTGCCGACTAAGGTCCGTCTAGTCAAGGCTATGGTTTTTCCTGTGGTCATGTATGGATGTGAGAGTTGGACTGTGAAGAAAGCTGAGCGCCAAAGAATCGATGCTTTTGAACTGTGGTGTTGGAGAAGACTCTTGAGAGTCCCTTGGACTACAAGGAGATCCAACCAGTCCATTCTGAAGGAGATCAACCCTGAGATTTCTTTGGAAGGAATGATGCTGAAGCTGAAACTCCAGTACTTTGGCCACCTCATGCGAAGGGTTGACTCATTGGAAAAGACTCTGATGCTAGGAGGGATTGGGGGCAGGAGGAGAAGGGGATGACCGAGGATGAGATGGCTGGATGGCATCACGGACTCGATGGACGTGAGTCTGAGTGAACTCCGGGAGATGGTGATGGACAGGGAGGCCTGGCGTGCTGCGATTCATGGGGTCGCAAAGAGTCGGACACGACTGAGCTACTGAACTGAACTGAACTGAGTAGAGGATTCTCTACAGTTTTATAGCACTAAGGCTGTCATGACCCATCTGAACTCTGAACACTTATTTATAGAAAGTTGAAATTCCACAGTGAATTGTTCATTCCTCTAAGTTACAACCCTAGTTCTTTGGGGAATGAATAATGCCTGGCACCTATGCCACTATTTCCTCCCCTGAATCAATGGCACATACAGCCCACAGATCATGGCTCTCTTTCTGGCTCAGAATCACTCACCTCCAGCACTCAGGCAGCCCCTCACAAATAATCAACAGTAAGTGACACACGGGGAAGACTCGTCCATTTTCCGGGCCCTGGGCAGCTCTTGTCTCAGCCTCCTCAGTGTCCAACAGGGCTGGAGAATAGATCTAGAGAAAGACAAGTGAGAAGTGAGAAGGGGTAAAAAGGTGTGATGTGCACACTCAAATTGTGTTCACCCCAACCCATTACTATCCTAAGACCTTCCTAGATACCACCTCATTTCACCCTCAAGCAACTTGAATAAGGAGGTTATTAAAACCACTTCACAAGGAGGACCCTAAGGCATAGAGGTTCAGGGTCATGCCCCCAATCACACAGTAGGGGCAGATGCCAGAGCTGGGTTCAAACACTGGCAGGCTGGCCTCCAAGACTATCGAGGGGTAGGGGAGCTTGCCTCAGAAGGATTTCGACCAAGGGAATAATGTCACCGAAGGCTTATACTTTGGAAAGAAAAGTCTGGCAACATTATCCTTCAGAGGGAAGGGAACAGTGTAGGACAGGGGTCCCCAGCCTCCAGAATCCAATACCTGATGATCTGAGTTGAAGCTGATATTAGAAATAAAGTGCACAACATATGCAATGCGCTTGAATCATCCCCAACCCTCCCCTACTCCCTGCCTCCGCCCCCACCCCACCCCATTCCCCATCCACAGAAAAATTGTCTTCCATGAAACCAGTCCCTGGTGCCAGAAACGTTGGGGATGGCTGCTGTAGGGTGAATAGCAGGAGACTATTGAAATAATGGGTGTCCCTGGAGGCTCAGAGGTAAAGAACCCGCCTGCCAAGCAGGAAACACAGCAGACGTGGATTTGATCCCTGGGTTGGGGAGACTTCCTGGAGGAGGGTGTAGCAATCACTCCAGTATTCTTGCCTGGAGAATCCCATGGACAGAGGGGCCTGGCAGGCTACAGTCCATAGGATCACAAAGTGTCAATGTGATTGAAGCAACAGAGCTCATTGAATTAATACAGCCAGAGGGGAGGACCTGCATGAGGGGAAAGCAGCAGGAAGACAAGAAGGCAGGTCCAGATACTGAAGACAGGGCGACTGGTGAGACGAAGGCGTGAGGGGGGCAGGGTCACCCGTGAGCTTGGGGTCCCCATCAGGGAAGAAGCAGAGACTGGGAACCTCTGTGAGACCCAGCAGGTAGAAGAGCCTTTCTCCTACTGCACAGTTGCAGAGCTGTGAGCCTGTGTCTGCAATAAAAGGACGGGCTGGGATGCAGATATTTAGCTCCATTTGGTTTGGATGGAGCCAAAAGCAAAACATCGCATCCACGAGTTCCCGGGCAGATCTTTCCTGGATGTGTCTCAAAGACAGTGTCCGTCCAGGCTTCATGTGCATCTGGAGTGGAGAGTGTCTGGGGCTTGAAGCCTGCTGGTGGACCGTGGACACGGGCAGTTGCCAAGAGTGGCCAAACCTGCCACCGGAGATCTGTTTTCACAGGTTTTGTTTGGAAACTCAGTGTGGGGCTTGGGAGCAGCTAGGAGTTTCTGAGTAATTGCATACCCTGGGGGTGGAGGGAGGCCAAGGACAACAGCCTTTCTCAGGGACCCAAGTAAGGGCAAGGCAGGAAGGCAGGTGAGGCCGCCTGAGACCCTTTGGTCAAAGGCCCAAAGTCGCCTCCAGCGCCTGAGGACAAAGCTCCACCCAGACGCACACTGGGCAGCTCTGATGCAAACAAGCTGGACACCCTGATCCCCGCTTTCAAACCCAGGGGTCACTTTCCCTATCAGGGAGGTGTGGGTGCTTTACATACCTACTAATCCCCCACCACCCACCACCACCCACCCGCCAAAGTATCAGATCTATATCCTGAAACTTAAATAGATTAAGGGGATGGTCATTTGTTCTGCAATGTGTTTTCCTTTAAGGTGTAGATCGAATATCAGCTTTGGAGCATTCCTTGAACTTGTTCTTTTCCATATTCCAGGAAGATTGATCATTCCCTCTTCTCCACACTCAGTGCAATCGTAATGTTGCACTTAATATTTAACTATTCATATTCAATCACCAAATTTTTTTTTAATAATTCCTGGGCATTAGAGTCTGTGGATATGAAGATGGAGATGCTCCAATCCTTGCCATCTCTTTGGTTGGTGACCCTCACTTTTGAACATCTGTCTAGTTCAGTGGTGCCTGTTTAAGACTGACAGAATGAAACTGGATTCACCCAAGTATTCTGCATACTCCAGTGAAAACAGTCCAGAGCTGGCTCAAAATGCAAGCTCTACTGGGACTGTTGAAATCCACAATTTGATTCACCTGCTTAAGAGACAATCCTGGAATACAGATCTTGACTTTAATCGGCTACCATTGGAAGTTGCCTTAGCCTGCTCCCTTGTATGAGTGAGGTGTCATTGCCCAGTTATCTAATCACTTAATCATCATTGCCCAGTTATCTAATCACTTAATCATTACTGCCACGACTGTGAGAACACTAGACTCAGGGTGGCCTTAACACAATGTCTTTGTTATCAAGGAATGATTTTTTTCTCAAACAAGACAGCAGGAGTTCTGATGTCAAAAGGCCCTGTGTTTTAGTCTAACCTTGATGACAGAAGCCCTGTAACCTGGGGTAAGCTAGACAAGACCCCCAGATCTTAATTTTTCACTTCCTCCCCAGCAAAATGAACTCTGGCCTTTCAGCTCAAAAGTTCTCCTATTCCCTAATACTAAGATCTTATCCCGGGGTCTGACTTTTGTAGTTCAATTTAACATTAAGCTCTTCCACAAGTTTGGACCTTCTGTGCTTATATTTTTTATCATATTTTTAAATCAAAGAATAAAAAGACAGCCTTTATGACCAGACAGCCAACATTCCCAGGTGGCCCCCTCTCCAAGAGAGGCACATATGTCTGTCAAGATTCTGAAAAATGTATCCTCTTCAATTCCTGTGTTTTTCTTTAAGAGAAAATATAGAAAAACCACAAACATATTTGTATCGTTCCCATATGATGCCTTCATACTTGAAGGAAGTGTTGGATTTTCTTGTTCTTTGGCTCGAAAAGCGATGGGTGACATCAGTGAGCTAAAACTGCAAGTTCTACTGCCCTTTCCCTATTAAACTTGAATGTTTACTTCTCAGGGGATTGGCCAAGAAAAGTCCATTTGGGCTGGAACGCAGCATATTTAGTCTCAGAATTAAGGTAATTTCTTTGGAAGAGTTTCAACCAAATCAATTTATTTCAGAGATGTTGGTGTTGGTTCCCTTTTAAAAATTCCAAAGCCCCAGGCTTTTTAACTGTACCTGCTCTGCTAACACAATTCCAAGCTGGCTCTCATTCTGAAATCCATATACCCTAGGTGCATGGGATTCCGGGATGCGGGCCTTGGGTGCACTGGGAAAAGACTGTGGTTTTATAGGATGAGGGCTGATATATGGTTCCATGGGTCTCCAGAGATTAGAGGCCCATGGGTTTGGTTCAGACAAGAACCATCCCTCCTCTCCATAAATTTCCTTCAATAATAAAACACATTCACACTTTTTCTTTTCACTTGATCCTTACAATAACTCTGTGATGCAAAGAGAGTAGGTTTCATTGTGTCTGCTTTCATAAAAACATACAGGGATTTGGTGGCATTACCTGCCTTGGCCAAGGCCCCCTGGCGGTGAGTAGCAGACCTGGAATGTGGTCTTCACACGAGCAGCGCCCCGTCCGCAGGCTGTCCTGTCCAGCGGTCAGGAGGAGCTCTGCATGAAGTGATGTTACAAGGTTTGTTGTTGTTTAGTCGCAAAGTCGTGTCCAACTCTGCAGCCCCATGGACTGTAGCCCACCAGGCCCCTCTGTTCATGGGATTGCCCAGGCAGCAATACTGGAGTGGGTAGCCATTTCCTTTCCAGGGGATCTTCCTGCTCCAGGGATCAAACCCACGTATCCTGCATTGACAGGCAGACTCTTTACTGCTGAGCCACCAGGGAAGCCCTGTTATAAGATGCTTACCCTAAAAAATGCCCCAGTGAGAAACCAGAAGAGAGCTGTGTAAGTATGAACACATGACTATCTAGAAGGCCTCTGCCTAAAATTGTTTCTTTCATTTGCTTGTCCACAATGCCCAAAATTCTATCATTTAAGAACCACTTCTTTCAGTAAAGAACAGAGGCTCTCATAATTTCCTGAGTTTAAAGGGGGCCCCAAACAAGAGAATTCAAAGAGCTAATGGCATTGCTGGGTAGTTCTAGGGCACTGGTTAATCATGGCAACATGAGTCAGCATTCCGTCTTAGTTCCTGATAGGCGTATTTTCTCATGTTAAGAAAGTAACTGTTATCTCTATTTTACTCAAAGTTGCCAACGTAAGTCATTCTTCTTACTCAAGCTAGCCTCTTTGCTGTCCCCAAAATAGCTAACATTACCCCAAGCATTACTCTATTACTGCAACCAACACTCCCTCATTACTCCTAGTCTGTATGCAATCTGGTCACTGCACCAAGATCTTGTCTCCCAACTCCAGAGTTGGAAAGTCTATAAATTTGCTTAGAGATTACCTAAGCAAGGAGATTATGTGAGTTGCCAAGACCACATAAGAGACTTATGTCTGAATGCTAGAGCCCAAGACTCATTCTGTCAAAAGCTATTTTTCTGATGTCACTTCCATATGTCATATGTAAGTAGCAGCAGCAACAATAACAATAGCATCTCGGAGACTAGTCCATGGCTTCCTTTCCATTCCTTATTCCACCCTTTTTGTATCAAAAGACCTCCACTGACTTAGAAAAGATTTATGGGAATTTATGCATCTGAAAGTGTCCAGCTCTGTGCAGATCTATTTCTCAGGAAAAGGAAATAATACCTGGCTCAAACTTTGCTTGTTTAAAGATCCAGTGATTTAAATTTGGATCCCAATTTCGCCACTAACTAGTTGTATAACATGACAAGCCACCACTTCTTTCTGGAGTTTAGTCCTTTCACCCACAAAATAGGGAGTACCAACAGTATTTCCACTGACCATTCTGATTTTCAAATTCTACTCCTCAGTGGTCTTAGAGTTTTAGACTCTCTGAGGAGGTATTAAGAGCAGAAAGTAGCAGGCATGATCCAAGGAGCCTTGGGTAAGTTTTTATAACCTATTTGCTGATGATCAGGATCCCTTTTCCCATGAATAAAGCTTTTCTTTTCCTAGAAAAAGATCATATTTGCCCATTAACTGACATTCACACTTGAAAGGTAAATAACTGGTAGCTAGTTCTTTCTTGAAAATCAGGTATGGAAGGGAGCAGCTGATGACAAGTGCATGTCAGGTACCAGAAGGGGGTGTGGGAGAAGAGCAGAACTAAGGTCCAGACAAAGTGGAGAACTCTAAACGTGGTCTTGGCAAGGGGGTGGCCCTGGCAGGTTAGAGGGCAAAGGCAGCCTAAGTTTAACCTTTCAAAGCTTAAAATGAAACACCAGGGTGCCTGGCCTTCCTCTCGGTCCCCAAACAGCCTCCCCTCTGGAGTGCAGTGCTGCTTGGGGGTCATCAGTCTCCAAGGTCAGGAGGTTAATGTCCCGCCCTGACTCAGGTGACCCCTCCACTCCCTTCTCTGAAACTCCAGCTCTACATTTTTAAGATGCAGATAATAAAACTTGACCCTGAGGGCCACCCCATTAAAGGATAAAACAGTAATCCCAATACATACAACATTTCAGATACAAGGAAGCTCCATTTGCCTCCGTTCTGAAATGGAATGCTGACAGATTTATGATAATTTGGATATTGTCTTTCTTCATGTATTAAACTTACTGTGGAGGAGATTGTGGAAAGTGGAAAAGCACCTCAACTCTCCCAGTAAAAATATATGGTAATGCTATTGAACTCAAGATAAGATGGGGCTTTTATTTCAACCCACAACATATGCTCTTATAGACTCTATAGGAGTAGGTTACAGCCATATTTAAAATATGGTCTGTTAGCCCTTCTTGAATGTTATGCAAGGCATAGGTTATAGACTACTTGAAGGAAAGAGATGTTTTCTTTTGTTAAAAAATTAATTGCTTTATTTTAATTGGAGGCTAATTGCTTTACAGTATAGTGGTGGGTCTTGCCATACATCAACATGAATCAGCCACAGGTGTACATGTGCCCCTAACCCTGAACCCCCTCACACCTCCCTCTCCACCCCATCCCTCTTTTCAATCTACCAAAATGCCCAGCACGGTTCCTGGCATGTGGTATTTGCCCAATAATACCTACTGTGGTTGATGAATGAACTTGGAAATGACCACTGGGAAATAGTGTGTTACAGAATGAGCATAGCACTAGATTAGGGGAATTACGATGCTTGTATTTTCATCATGATCAATACATGGAAGGCAATTTTGTTTGAGTTCTAGTTTGAGCCTAGTCCTTGATAGACATTCCCCCTCTTAGGACATTGTCCTGAGATTTCCCTATAAGGAAGCTGATCTAATCTACTAGAAGATATGAAAATGAAAAATAAGGACCCCAATCAACCACCAACACCAACTTCCAGAGATGTGAATGAGCCCATCTTTGACCTTCCAGCCCAACTGACCCTCCAGCTAAAAGCAGTCATGAGTGAGTCCCAAGAAAGTGGAAGAAAGACTGCCTGGCCCCCCCACAGGATGATGAAGAATGGTATATTTTTGTTTGAAGCCATTAAATTCTCAAATGGTTCTGGCACACAGCAAGCTATCTGAGCCAGGCAGTTAGACCATATGACTTCTAAGGTGCTTTCAGTTTCACGATTCCAAAACCCTGGTACAGAACTAATCATAATGAGAACCCAATAGTATCATTAGAAATATCTCTATTCTACACCACTGGGTCTGCAGAGGAAACTGACACACAGAAGAGAGGTGACTGTCCCAGGTTTATCTTTTAAAAATGCTTAATTGTGCCATATAGATTCTTACAGGAAAGAAATCAAAGTCTGGCCCATGACCCATGCCTTCTTCAAGTGTCTTCCATATACTCAGGAAGATGGTATTTCTGTTGTTTTTCAGATCAAAGATCACTCCTTTCTGAAGAGCAGCCAGTCCATTAATGGACAAAGGTCCCTAAAACAGCCCAAAGCAGCAGACCATCCTTCACTTTGAAAGACCTGAATCTCTCTATCTTTATCTGAAGACCAAATTCAAATGCAATTACAGAGTTCAGCTTAAATTTGGAAGTGCTCAGGCTTCCTGACATAAAGTTGTAATACTCATTTTGGATTCAAACAATGAATTTCTCCTCTCTCCATGATAATCTTTCCTACATGTCTTAAGCAATGATCACTACAGCCCAAGTGTGGGCTTTCTGCTGCTTTTATCTGCTTCTCTGAAACCAGTCATGAAAATTCTTCTCCCTGAAGTATGGGCCATTACTAACATACCATACAGTCTGGCATTGATTTAGGGCCAACCTGGGAATTTCAGGGTTGGGCTTGGATTTATCTTAGAGGAGTTAAATGACTGGGGCAGGGGCGGAGTGAGTACTGTTCCAATAAAATGGCAAAAGTAAGCTTCAAGATGAGTGTCAGCAGAGAGAATTAGAAGAGACAATTAAATAAATACCTGGATGGAAATTCTGGGTCTAGTGCCATCAGCAGAGCACACAACACCCATTTTAGACACATTCTAAAGACAATTTCAATAAGTCATCTGAGAAGATGAATCAAATAAATTCCAAATCTTAAGAACAGATTGGTTGCTATGTGGCTTCTTGCAAGTGGACCATTAAATCAACTTTTTAAAAAAAACTAACAGTTTCTCCTGTCATCACCAAGTGAAGAAGTGGAAAGAAAAAAAAAATTGGTTAGCCAAAGGAATGACGTTCAGATGTTGAAAGGGTGAAACCTGAGGAACACTTACTAAACCGTTGCTAAAAAACAAGAAGCTGGTGTTGAAAATGAAGACACAAAGGAAAGCATTCTCCAAGGCTTACCACATGGTCTGTGCCCACACGCACTGATTGGCATCAGTGATTTGCCTAAGAAAACACAGTAGCTATATTCGCTCTCACACCTTCTCACCCAGGGTCTAACTCCAAGTGACAAGGGTGAAGCTGGAAGGGGGATGATGGCTTGCATCTTCTCACACATCATGGCCTGGAATTTCTGGAAGCAGCAGTCATCTGAACCTCTAGTTTGTTTTTCGTTTTTTTTTTTTTTTTTTCCCCAACTTGTTTTCCTCTTACTGTACAATGATGTTGATACTCACTGCTTTGCACGCAAGTTCACTGGTCCAGGAGGTCCCACACACAGCAAAGATGATGTAACTGATGAGAGCAAATGCCAACATCCCCAGTGGGTCCAAGCACAAAGATTTGACAGCTAAGGGTATTTAGTCCCATGGCAAATCACAGGACTGTAGTCAGAGCCAGAATTATGGAGAGAGCACTGGAGTAAGAAGAAGGAGACTTGCAGATTAGCCCAGTAGTGTTAACAAATGTCTGAGAGACCATGAGTATCATTTAACTGCTCTGGCCTCAGTTTCCTGATTCTGACACAAGATGGTTAGACCAGGTGATCTCTCAGAAGTCCTTGACAGAGCTACTGAAGTTGGGATAAAGGCCTTCTCTCACCCCAAACCTCAATTCCTTATCTGCAAAATTAGAGAGTTGTGAGAAGAAAATGAGCTTAAGTTTTTTGAGTGTGTAGGACACTATCTGACATGTATAAGTGTTTGGCATAAATGAATAAATTAAAACTTTACTGTTCCTGGTCTTTGGAGAAAAGGAAGAAAGAACTAGTCCTCTGACCGCACCTACAAACTTGAGGTGGTCATAGAACTCGCCATACTCCCCCTGTTTGCCCACAACATGTCTGCTTATCTTTTTCCAAGGGCTTTACTGCTTTTATAGGATATTTTTACTACAGATTAGTTTTTCACTATTAATCTTTATTGCAGAATAATCAGAAAAATCATAGCCTTGAATTTTTTTTTTTTCTTCCTGTGGTCATGTATGGATGTGAGAGTTGGACTGTGAAAAAGGCTGAGTGCCAAAGAATTGATGCTTATGGGAGATGGAGGTCCAGGTGCCCGGGGTCTCCTCTTCACAGGCCCGTCTGCTGCCCCTCGGGGTGGTGCTCCTGAGTCTTCCACAGATAAAGGGTGCTAGGGGAAGCACCGCCTCCCCTGTGGCAGCTGCAGGAATGGGCCCTGAAGTGCCCTCTACAGCCGCAGAAGACATAGACACACCAAGTCCTTGCAGGGAAAGGACAGAGAATATCCTTGGCCCTGCTGACCTTCATCTCCTCGACAGCAAGCAAGGGAGCCGCGAGGCTCCTCCTGCCTTGGCTGGGATGGACATTAAGCACCTATGGGCTCAGAGAGGCCAGGCCTGGGTGTGCCCAGGAAACAGGAGCGAAACGGTGCCTGCAAATTCTGAACCGCCAGCCCAGGCGTGGGCCGGGGCGTCTCACCAGGAGAGGCAGGTCCCCCGGACTCAGGGCCAAGGGCCTCTAGTGCGTCTGCTGGGACCCTGATCCTCAAACTCACTGTCCCTGTTGCTTAGTTTACAGGTGACCTGACTCATTTGAAAAGACCCTGATGCTGGGAAAGATTGAAGGCAGGAGGAGAAGGGGATGACAGAAGGACATGAGTCTGAGTGAACTCCAGGAGTTGGTGATGGACAGGGAGGCCTGGTGTGCTGAGATTCATGGAGTCGCAGAGTCGGACACAACTGAACGACTGAATTGAACTGAACTGAATCAGAAAAATCAGTGTAACCTTTTTTTTTGGTTTAACCTTATTAGAGAAAAATTGTATTGCTTGCTTGATTTTTAGACTTCAGAGGTATCTTCTGACCTTTGATTAAGTTCTACTAACTAGACACTGAAAATCATGTCCATCAAAGATGTGTTAAAACACATGAATCCTGGGTCTTCCTTGGTGGTTCAGTGGCTAAGACTCTGCACTCTCTATGCAGGGAACCTGGGTTCTATCCCTCGTTGGGGAACTAGATCCCATTGGCCACGACGAAGGGTTCACATGCTGCAACTAAAACTAAAAGATTCTGAGTGCTGCAACAAGAAATAGTTTAGAAATAAGTGACTCTCACACTGAAGAAACATTGTCAGAAACTTCAATTTCTTTTTATACTATTAAACTCAAATAAAATTTAAATTCTCTAAAGGCAAAATAGTAATTGGGTGGGAAGATTAAGGAAAGATTTTTTTTTATTTCTTTATAATATTTTGTAGTTTCAAATTTCCTAATATGAGCTTGTATTACTTTTTTTTTTTTAATAATAATGTTAGCTTTTAAAGTACTCATTGGTCCAACAGTCAGCAAGGCCTGTTCCAGTTGCTCCATCCACTAAGCTTAAAGGCGTGTCTTCAGGAGTCAGGAAAACTGCCAAGATAAAAGGTAGTGACCCCTCCCTCGGGACCTCACAGTTTATGGAAGAGACAAGACATACAGATAAAGTGAACCAAGTTACATTTCACACCAAATGGGATTTTCAGAATAAATAAACTGAGAACAAGAGAAGGAGCTGGGGCTTCAGAGCTTCTTTGTAATGGCATCACTGCTGTCCAGCATTCACTAATTTTCCCACCGTGACCTTGGGGCCTACCACGCACCAGGCCCTGATGTCGGCTTCAGAGATACAGCGATGAATGGCATGCCCTCCCTGGCTTCATCAAAGTCATGGGATAGGAGGAGATAAAGAGTGACAAACAGATCATTTAAAATGAGGTACTTAGGGTTCAAAGTGCTCTTTCATGAACCCATTCATTCACTCAACAAAAATTCACTGAACAGTTGAATGCCAAGCACAGAGAGAGATACATAAGAATTGAACCATGCCCTCAACAAAGCTTCTGTGAGGATTGTCTGGTACACCTTAAACACGTGATGAGATCAACTTGGTAAATATTATTAACTGTGTTCTACAGAAAACTGGAGCTTATATGCCTATATCCACTCAACTGCTAGGGGCAATCGGGGCTGGAGCCCAGAATTTCTGATGTCTAGTCTCTGTTGAGCTTCAGTCCAGTTCAGTCGCTCAGTCGTGTCCAGCTCTTTGAAACACCATGAATTGCAGCACGCCAGGGATGTCCATCACCAACTCCTGGAGTTCACCCAAACTCATGTCCATCAAGTCAGTGATGTCATCTCATCCTCGGTCGTTCCCTTCTCCTCCTGCCCCAAATGCCTCCCAGCATCAGAGTCTTTTCCAATGAGTCAACTCTTCACATGAGGTGGCCAAAGTATTGGAGTTTCAGCTTCAGCATCAGTCCTTCCAAAGAGCACCCAGGACTGGTCTCCTTTAGGATGGACTGATTGGATCTCCTCACAGTCCAAGGGACTGGCAAGAGTCTTCTCCAACACCACAGTTCAAAAGCATCAATTCTTCGGCGCTCAGCTTTCTTCACAGTCCAACTCTCACATCCATACATGACCACTGGAAAAACCATAGCCTTGACTAGACGGACCTTTGTTGGCAAAGTAATATCTCTGCTTTTTAATATGCTATCTAGGTTGGTCATAACTTTCCTTCCAAGGAGTAAGCGTCTTTTAATTTCATGGCTGCAATCACCATCTGCAGTGATTTTGGAGCCCAAAAGTGTAAAGTCTGACATTGTTTCCACTGTTTCTCCATCTATTTCCCATGAAGTGATGGGACCAGATGCCATGATCTTAGTTTTCTTAATGTTGAGTTTACAACATCTTCAGTTTTTATTTTCATAGAATGTGAAGTTTATTTGTTTTACCTACTCTCACCATCACAGGAGATATAAGACTTCTTTTATAACTGAACAAGAATGAAAAACCGAGTCTGCTAAGGAAATCAAGACAGGTTTTCGTGCAGCCATGGGCTCCTTCATTCATTCACCCAGATGTTTACTTGTTGATGTTTTCTGATGCCTCCTGGCTGCTGTGGGCCAAGCCCAACCAGAGAAGTTCACTTTCTTGTCAGTGCACTTCCTGTCTCCCTGTCAGCCAACAAAGTGGAGGAAATAATGTGATACATTTATGTGAAGGAAATATGCTCAAGACTCTGCATCAAGACCCATAGAATTAATTTCACCACATCCTTCAAGCTTGCCCTGCGGTCTTGGCGATGAAAGCTTCAAGCCATGCCTGCTGGGAGAGCACCATCCACCCCAGGGAGGGCAGCACGCAGACATAACAAGGCTTTGGATTATGTGTACCAGCCTCTGCTTCCTGCTGGAGGTTGGTTACAAGTGGAAAAGTCAGGATGGGTGTTCATGTGGCACTTTCTCCCATCTGTGTATGAGCTGTGGCCACTGAGGTGTGAGGTGCTGGAAGGTTCTCTCCCCTGCACCCTCCATCACTCAGGGCTGCGGTCAGGGAACATGAGTGTTCACCTGTGGACTTACGGGCAGTCTAGCCTGTGCTGCATGACAAATCTGTTTTGGTTGTTTGTTTCTCATATTTCAACTCTAATAAGTCCAGGTTTAAGCGGTAGGGTGGTGGAGTGAAAAATGCTCTGGACAAATTTCCAAAGCCAGAGTTCACATCCATTAACTCAGGGGTTCTGGGTCCACACTCTCTTTCAGCCCCTTCTTCATGTGTACTTGAGCGAGAATTTTAGAAAGAGACTTTTGCAAGTTAATGGGCCATGCAGTCTGCTCAGCATCTCCTATCCTTCACCTCACTTCATCCTCACATTGCATTAGGTCAGTACTGTTCTATATCCCATTCTAGAGCTGAGAAAACTGAGAAAAGAGGCACATTTAACCAGTGCTTAAAGAGATAGTGGTGGAAGAAAGAAGGTCACCACCCAGGACCTCTGGACTCCAGGGCCTGAGCGTGGAGCTAGACTGTCAAAATTAAACTATAATGAAGACTGTGGCCATCTTAGTCTTGTTCCTGATAGTTCCTGATAGTACTACTAGTATTTGTTTTCTTATTTATCAGATTTTCTTGTTTGTCTGTTAAGAAAACTATTGATGATATTTGAATCCTTTAAAATATTTTCTTAAAAAGGACACTTCCAATTAATCTTAATGTTACTTCCTGCTTTGATTTGGAATTAACCTATGATTCCATGCTATAAATGTTTTAAAAAGCACATTAAATTTACTAAATAAAGCCAAATGATAAGGTCTAAAAGTCCCAATGAGGAAACTATAGTAGATCTCAAATTTCTTTAATAACGATAATCATCTTGGATATTTGTTTTCAAAAGAATCACCAGGCTTCTCTCTTGGAAATTCTGGCTCAGCAGTATAGAATGAGGCTCAGGAAGCTGTATTTTTAATACAACTGGCTTCCCCAATGGCTTAGCAGTAAAGAATCCACCTGCAATGCAGGAGACACAGGAGATGAGGGTTCGATCCTTGTGTGGGGAAGATCCCTGGAGGAAGAAATGGCAACCCAATCCAGTATTATTTGCCTGGAAAATCCCATGGACAGAGGAGCCTGGTGAGCTACACCTCACAGGGTCACAAGGAGTCGGATACAACTGAACACACACGCACACATGCCAATTACATGGCAACCCACTCCAGTACTCTTGCCTGGAAAATCCCATGGACAGAGAAGCCTGGTAGACTATAGTCCACCCATGGACTGTAGCCTACCAGGCTCCTCTGTGCATGGGATTTTCCAGGCAATAGTACTGGAGTGGATTTCCATTTCCTTCTCTAGGGGATCTTCCCAACCCAGGGATTGAGCCCAGGTCTCCTGCATTGTAGACGCTGAGCCACCAGGGAAGTATTGACATGATAAGTATCAGTAAAAGTACTGAATATGTGCCAGACACTGTGCTAAGAACATTAGATTTACTATCTCACTTGATCCTCATTAAACCTCTAATAAGAGAAAGCATAACAGATTAATGGAAAAAGAGGAATTTATATCAGTAAACATAAACAGGTTAAACTCTCTCATTACAAAGAAACAGAAAGCTTAAGTTAGAACACATAACAATGATTTATCACCAATTAGTGCAACAAAGCAAATGACACAGAAAGGTTAAAAGCACAAGATTTAATTTAGACATGTCAGGCAATGCAACATAATTAGAGAAGGAATAGAAATAACATGAGAAAAAGGTAAAAAATAGTAAATGAATAAAGCAATAATTTTATATTGACAAAAATATAGTGTAAGTCAAATACTTCTGTGCTAAATAATTTAATATTAGATAAAATTTTTATGATTTTAATTACAAAGTTAGAACGGAAACTAAGAAAACTTAATAAGGCACTGTTAACCTATGATAAATCAAAAACAAAGTTACAGAAGATTTGAACCATATAATTAATAAGGCTAGAATAAGATATATAGATGTGAAAGAGAGAGGATAGGAGGGAAGGGGATAGAGAGAGGTTTAATTTGGCATTCAACCAAAAATATATTAATATATGCCTATGAAGTATTTCATACTATGCAATAAATAAAGTTTTAATAATTCAAAATGCATAAATTCTATAACCACATTGCCTGACCACAACTCAATAGAATTATGAAATAACAATATTTTTCCTAAATTTTTAGAGTTAGGAAGGAAAGCTGCTGCTGCTGCTGCTAAGTCACTTCAGCCGTGTCCGACTCTGTGCGATCCCATAGACGGCAGCCCACCGGGCTCCGCTGTCCTTGGGATTCTCCAGGCAAGAACACTGGAGTGGGTTGCCATTTCCTTCTCCAATGCATGAAAGTGAAAAGTGAAAGTGAAGTTGCTCAGTCATGTCTGACTCTTCATGATCCCATGGACTGCAGCCCACCAGGCTCCTCTGTCCATAGGATTTGCCAGGCAAGAAAGTATTGGAGTGGGTTGCCATTGCCTTCTCCAAGGAAAGAAAGCTAGGAGAAGTTTAAAAATTTTATATTTCTGTAATAACTTTAGAGTCCTTGAGGAAATCAAACTGACAACTGAAAAGAAAAAAAAATAGGGACAAAATATTGAAATAATAAGAATAAAGCCATTATAACAGTCAGAGGCAAATTCTTAGCCACAAACATTGATCTAGGCAACATCAGTAAAATCAATCCCATCCTACAATATAGTGTTTCTGTCTGGCTGGGTGTAACTCTGGCATCAAGTGGAATTCTCCATAATAGTAGGTCTGCACTACCAAGCTAATATATAAGATATATAGATATGAAATATAAACACATGAGGTCTGTGCTATGCTTGTTTCAGGAGGGACTCTAGAACTCACCATGCAATTTAGGGGGAACTAAGATTGCCAACATCCGCTGGATCATGGAAAAAGCAAGAGAGTTCCAGAAAAACATCTATTTCTGCTTTATTGACTATGCCAAAGCCTTTGACTGTGTGGATCACAATAAGCTGAGGAAAATTCTGAAAGAGATGGGAATACCAGACCACTTAACCTGCCTCTTGAGAAATCTGTATGCAAGTCAGGAAGCAACAGTTAGAACTGGACATGGAACAACAGACTGGTTCCAAATAGGAAAAGGAGTACGTCGAGGCTGTATACTGTCACCCTGCTTATTTAACTTATATGCAGAGTACATCATGAGAAACGCTGGAATGGAAGAAACACCAGCTGGAATCAAGATTACCGGGAGAACTATCAATCACCTCAGATATGCAGATGACACCACCCTTATGGCAGAAAGTGAAGAGGAGCTAAAAAGCCTCTTGATAAAAGTGAAAGAGGAGAGTGAAAAAGTTGGCTTAAAGCTCAACATTCAGAAAACAAAGATCATGGCATCCGGTCCTATCACTTCATGGGAAATATATGGGGAAACAGTGGAAACAGTGACAGACTTTATTTTTGGGGGCTCCAAAATCACTGCAGATGGTGACTTCAACCATGAAATTAAAAGATGTTTGCTCCTTGGAAGAAAAGTTATGACCAACCTGGACAGTATATTCAAAAGCAGAGACATTATTTTGCCGACTAAGGTCCGCCTAGTCA